>JAKCPI010022793.1:0-11299 GCA_023213315.1 Euborellia annulipes
TAAATATCAAATTTCAAACTCTGCTATATTATTTTTAAAAACATTTTTCATTTTGGTCATCGTCAAAAAATTTTAACCAGCGGGTGCTATACTACTAATAGAGGTACAAAGTGAGCGTCAGTGAAAAAAGTTGACTACCCTTGCTCTATATGATAAAGCCTTTCCTTAGATATTCAAGGGTCCGTTTAAATTCATTTAAATTATTTTGTCTACCAAATCAGCTAATCTTTTAATGAATATAGAAGGTGATAGAAAAATTATATTGATTGTTTTACAAAATGTTTTAATAAAATTATTTATTTATTTTTCAGATATTTCTTCGCCATTATGAAGTCAATTATTCTGTTCCCTTTTCCAATCGTGTTTCTTCAAAAGCCAATCTGCTAGTACCAAGCAGGCAGAGAACATTCTACGTTTGAATCACAAAAAGTTAAAATTCTTATTCTTTTTTAATCGATGACCGTCTCATTGAACTGGAGATTTTTTCGTATTCTTTTTTTGAGGATTATGTACGATGTTAAAAATGACAATAGACTCAGAGGGAATTATTTAGTTGGGTAACGTGTTTTTCCACGTACCATTTCATAGATTTTTTCTTTTCAAATATTCTTTTCTTTACTATTAGTAAATTAAGCAAGAGATGAATATTTGGATCTGTGAGTGTCTCATTGCGTTACAGTGAGGGACAATATTAAATCTCTCCCATGCATTTTCTACTTGTGATTATTACATTGCTTCCAAAAAAAATATTATATATTTTTTTAATGGAAACTTTCTCATGGTTCAAACCTAGAAAATTTCCAATAAATATATTCATTTTATTTTATAGAAAACAATGAAATAATCTCAAGTAGAAAACGCATGGGTGGGACTTAATATTGACCCTCACTGTACAGTGAGTAACAAAATTAAAAATCATCGTCCATCTGTTGATTATTATCATTTTTATTTTCTCCGAATATGAAGAATTGGTATTGACAACTTTTACGTGATTCAAACGTAGAATGAAGAAAAATTCCAATAAAGAAAAGATCTTTCTTTCTTATTTTATAAACCGAATCGGAAATCTAAGCGGGTCGATATTAAATGTATTTATTTATTTTATTTAAATTTAAAGGGGCTAAAGGCTGTGCTTTAAATTTTACCTTCACTGTACGTAATGTGTAGGAATTTTTTTTCAGCCATAGGCCTATTCTTATTTTTTGACACTTATAATAAACGCGACATTAAGTAAAAAGTGAATCTAGTTTTAAAAAAAAAAAATTGTTCCTTGAGCTAGAGATTCGGTTTTCTTTCCCTTTCGATATTTTTTTTTTAGAAATCAACGAATCGCTTTCGAGAATTGGCATTATAATCCATGTAGATTGGAGAAAAACCGCTTTGAAGATTTCCCAAGTGTGTTATGGTTACCTCTATTTGAGAAAAACTCAACAAGCTATGAACCAAATTTCATTGAAATCTGAGATGGGGATGTTTGTAACTGTACTACTCACGTATACTTTTTCAAATTCAGAGTGATTGCTGGTTCCCTAAAAGTTGTCCAAATGAGCTGAAATATTTTGTAAAATAGTTTTTTTTTTATGATCTTATGAAGTTTTCGTTTTTTGATTGATACGAACAGGATTAGGGTTGGGAACACCAAAATTTTAACTTTCAAAAAAAGACTTAAATAGCTAATACGTGTGTAAAGAGAAGGTGGTCGGGATTGTCTGTTGGGATATTCATTATTCGATATGAGGAAATGATTATCGTATACTGTATAAGTAAAATAAGTATATTTAGAGAAATTGAGGTGCAAGTTGTGGCTGTATATATTTAGTGAAGGAAGTATAGAGGCTTGCCTGCATACTTCCTTCACTAAATATATAGAGAATGTATTGGATTCATGTCAAATATTCAATGTCGAGATTTTGTTGAATGTACACGTTTTGAGGCCCCCTAAGCCCAAAAATGTGAGTTCTACAAAATGGTTTGTCTGTGTGTAAACAAAATACCTCAAGAACAAAAAGAGCTAGGAGGTTTTGAAATTTAATATTTAAGTTAGGAAACCTAATACGAAGATTGTGAAAAAAATCTGCCAAAAATTACTAGTTTTTTACTGATGTGCATTTTCAATTTTTTTCTTTCGATTTTCTAGTTATTAGATATTTAATGAATTTAATTGGTTAAAAAAAAAACCAGATTGAAAAATTCCTTAAAATGCCTAAGTTATTTGAGATACAAATTTAGAAGTCCCTCCTACTTGCCCTTAAGTATCATTTACCTCTTTTTGCGGCAGTCTATTTTCCATGTTATTATTATTAATAAAAAATTAAGGGAATTTAAAAATAATTTATTGAAAGGAATAAGGTAATATGGCCAAATAAGAAAAAAAGGTGTCAAGGGAAATGGGACAAGATGAACACAATATAAACACAAAATTTTAGTTTATTTTAAGAATTAACTATTATTTATTTATCATGAAAATATAACTAATTACAAAAAATTTCTGATAATAATAACATTAAAAATTAAATACACATTAAAAAAGAAAAAAAAAAATTATAAATATTAATCCATTTGTATATTTCTAAATTTATAATTAATAAACAAAAGAGAGAAGATAAGTGCGTTTGAATAAATTCAAATAAGAATGAAATAAATCTATTTTTGTGAGTTGTTGAAGAAAGGGAATGAATGACTCATATGGACAATGACCCAAAGTTGAACATCCTACGTTAAGGCAACTCAATCTCAAAAGAAGGCAATTAACTAATAATTAAAATTTTAAAACAGAGTTAGTTGAACAATCGTATAATAATATAAAAATAATACCGAACTAATTTTTAGTAGGTGGCCTTGATTTTATATTGTTTAATAATGAATTTTAAGAATGGTATTATTAAGCCAAGTTGTTGATATTGTGTCTAATGTAAAGTGCCTCTTATTCAAATGTTTTCTATTTGTATAGTGAGTCATATCAATGTCAAAGACGCAAAAAACAAAATAATTATTTCTATAAAATTCTTAGTCAAAGAACTCAATACCGGAAATATGAATTGCCAAATGAATAAATTTATCTAGAGCAAAGTTTTTTTGACGGGTTAGTTAGCAGGATAAATAAACATTGGAAGAAAAGAGTTGACATGTGAATGGACTTACTGTTCAACTATGCGGACGGGGATGCTGCTGTCTTTCAGGCGAAATCAGGATCTGAAACAATGATTGAATCCATTTAGAAGAAGAACAAGCTGGAAATCACAGGCAAAAAGCAGGTTCAGGAGAAAACATTGGCCTCATCCGACACTCAGGGCCAATGCGCTGCCAAGGCGGGAATCTAAATTTAGTACAGAGAAAAAAAAACATCCTCATATATAAATCAGATTTCAACTAAAGCATCTAATTATAAACTGTTTCGATTCATAGAGGAGGGCATCTTTCAAAAGAGGATAGCTTTTGTATCTTTAGAAAATATAAACATACACACACATGTTGTTTATTTAGCAAATTATATTTAGAGAGTTTCAAGTGAATCGAGCCAAATTTTTTGTCATTTTAAAGTATGTAGCTAAATTTTTCTTTATTTATTAAAAATATATTAATCTTTTGCACTGAAATAAATTTAGAATAAAACTTAAGAGATTTTTACACTCAGTCGACTACTTATATCTACTGAGTATGTGAATAGCAACCAGAAGTTATTCAAGTCTGAGGGCAATAAAAAAACATTCACACTTTCTCATTCGCACTCACACTCACCACACATTCACACAGTCTTTTAGAACTGAGGCCATTTAAGACTTTAGACGATAACCGTTGTAATATATATTATCTATTGTGGGTTGAGGCATTTCTATTTAAGCCATCTGGTATCAAAATGGCTTAAATAAAATCATCGGACTGCCTGGGTCCAAACCCGCGACGTTTGGCATAGGAGGTAGGCACGCTACCTACTACGCCACACCGGGCAAGTCTGAGGCTTTTTCTAATCTCTCCATGACAATCTTTTTCCCTTTTTCAATCAAACATTTTGATGTATGATGGGTAGATTTTCTCTCTTCCTGATAAAAAATGTGGGAGTATAAATCCATTGATCCGTGGTTCTATTCCCGGCCGAGATTATTTTTCCGAATTAGGAGTTAATAAATATTAATTTTAATTATATATACCAGTATGTTTTCAGAAAATTTCTCATAGACCTGATGAGATATATAATTTATTATTATGTATACGGTATATATGATTTAAAAAGTACAAAGGCAACTTCGACAATTAGCAACAATCGATTCAATGAAGATGATACTTCAGTATTTCCAAGTTTTTTTTATATACTCAAGTGCGTCTCTGTTCCTCACAAGTGTGGGATGAGCAACCTCGATCTTGTTTCAAATAATGAAAAATCAATCTTCAATTTTTTTATTTTATTTTTAATAATCAGCAGTTTTCAAACTCTTGTCTTATCAAAAATAGGCTATTTCTTTTTTTTTTTTTTTTTTTTTTTTGAAGAAATATGGATTTAGAGAAAGAAAATATTATTTCATTAAAATAAATATTATCTCTGAGTAAATATTATCATCTTAATTACAACCAAAAATAAGAAATTTTATGCAAATATGATAAAATTATCATCGAGTTTAATGAACTTACAGCAATTAAATTATTTAGAGATGATAGCCATAGTTTCATCTATATTCATTCATAAAGTACAGGAAATTCTCGCTTAACGAGAATTAATCCGGGTTCAGTATATTGAAGAAGTAAAAAGTTTTTTAACAAAAAAAATAATAATCAGGAGTTAAAACAAATTTTTTTTTTTGTTATTTCAAATCGCATTAACTAAAAAACATTGCGAATTTATTTGAATCGTGGTAAATGCAGATCGCGTAGCCTATATCGAAAGCTAAATTATATAATAATAATAATTGCTAATATTAACCAAAATGAAATTTTTTCTCTACATATTGAAAGATACAAAGAGAGTCTATTATCGACAAAAAGGTGATAACTTGATTAGTAAAAAGAGAAGTTAACTCTATTTAATAAAAGTTTATTTGTATTAGAGCATTAAAACTAAAATTGTAATATGTCTATAATAGTATGCAGTTGAATTAAGTTTAAGAGTTTTCACCTAGATTATAAAAATTTGGAAAAAAAAATTATATCTAGGTCTACATGTAGCCTATTTAAAATAAATTAGAGGAAATGAAAAAAATTATTAGTAACTTATAAAATTATGCTTTCAAGCTCTCTAACCAAAGAAAATTTTTTTTAATGAGTTTTCTATATGGAAATGCAAAATTTGAACTCTCACTAAGATAAGAGGAAGAAAAAAATAAATTTAAAAATAAGTTTATCTAAAAATAACCTAATGCATTTTTTCTCTAGTAACGGGAGAGAGATTAAATATTCATTAAAGAATTAGAATTAAGAAAAGATATATAAAGTACATTAAATGTCAGCTATAAATATATTACCAGTATATTCATACATATCACAAAAATCATTGATTTTGATCAAGAAAATTATTTAAAATTTCTATTTAAGGAGTAGTTTGTTATCTTCTATTAATAGACAACTTATAATCAATTGGGATAAAATTTTTAATCAAAAATTAGAAAAGTATTTTTTTTCCAAAAAAGGACTTAAAAAAAAAATTATATTTTATATCAATTTTTTTTAATATATTTTCTTATTTAATATTTTTAATATCTAACGCGTTCCTCTATTTTAATAATTATTTCACTAGAGGTGGGAGTGACCTGATCAGTTGCTAAGGTGTCGGGACAGGGAAATTTTATAAAGAGTATATTCCTAAACATAAATACTCCAAAGTTCAAAATTTTCTCACCACTCCTTTCTTAAAAACATTTAATGAACGAGTTTTCCGGGGTACCTTGTATAAACTAATTAATTTTTTTAAACTAATAGCCCCCACTTTCTATAAAAGTATATATTTTTTTTTTAAAGAAGCTGAACTTTGAGAGATAGTAATAAAATTAAGACATTCAAAAATATTCTTTTTATTTCAAGGCTAACGTTTAAACAGCACACACTATATGGTTGCCTACCCTCCAGGCATTCAAAGAAGGCAGACTTCTGGGTGTGTTTAAATATTGTCCTCTCACTGTACAATTGTTTTTCTTTTAATATCCAAAACATATTTTGATTTCGATTATTAGCAAAATGGAAACGAATAAACAAATGAATTAGCATGCTTATGTCAAACATCTAGGGTAAAAGAACTATCTTATAAGTGAGGACGATTTGTTTAATCAAATCTTCTGAATTCTCTTAATAGAGTTTAATAATACAGTCCCGGATGTCACAAAGCTCTAATTTCTGAAAAATTATCTATTACATTTTTTTTATTTTAATAAGATAATACCGGTATATATTGTTTAAACACTATAGATGAGGTGAAAAATTTCTCTCGACATTTTTTTATTGTTCTCTTGAAAATGAGGTTTTTAGAATTTTCCTTATGTTTATTAAGATAGTAAACAACTAATTTTCAAGATATGGAGTTATTATGGTATATATCATTTTATTAAGTGATACTCTGTTTAACGATTAACAAATTCATTGCAATGTGGACAATGCACTACGCCATTCCTATCGCCTCCGCTTATTCAATGTCTTGCGCATCTGTCTTTTGCATATACAGTTAACTTGTGGTTTTAAGACGAACGGTAATCCCAAGATAATAAGAAAAACCAAAATAAAAATTAAAGAACAGTTGCAAAAGTATTAGCTAATTTTTATTACAATATTAATTAACAAAAAGTTTATTTGAAAACGTTTAGATAATTTGATTTTTTTTTATTAAAATTTTAGTTAACATTAAGTCTGTTTGCGCCCTCAATCTATTTCTTAGAAGGGAATCTCCTTCCCATACATTTGGTAGGAAGGTATATAATTTCATGGTTTTTGTTTCATAATCCAAATGGATTCTGAGAAAATTTATTTAAAATAATTGACTACCCCTTGTCTGCTTGGACTGCCAAGGTGTCGTAGTTGGTATATAAAATATTCCTGATAATAATTAAGGCGAATGAAGGTCTTAGTTGATGTCGCAGTGTGTATAATTAAGAGTGTTTGTTGTTTATACGTACACTTAATAAATTAATTAAATCATATGGCGAAAAAAGTACTTAATGGACTCTATAGGAGGAAAGAAGTGATGGGATCAAAGATCTAACTTTAATTTAGTCAACAAGAGAATACATTTTTGATTGATTCAGGCACGATAAGGAATTCTTCTGATAGAAAATAGGGTATTTGTGCGGCCATGAACTTCTAAGTTAGATAGAATCATAGAGATAGAATAGATGTAAATCTTTAATGGGTTATAAAAGCACTAATCTCTGTCTGTCTGTCTGGTCTTGTCTATCCGTCTGTCTGTCAGGTCTGTCTGTTCGGTCTGTTTGTGAACGCATAGACTCCGAAACCACTGGACCGATTTCATGGAGTTTTTTTAACGGGTAGGGAATTTTCCGGGGGTGGCTTTAGGCTATCATTATATCGAATTAGGGGTAGGGAACCCCCCTTGGGGTTATCAATTACCCCATAGCAAAGCATTGGAAAACAGGATCTAACTCGCTTTTATGAAAAATATGTATTATCAAATTTTTAAAAATGTAAAATAAAAACTCTTCCTCCCCCTAACGATTCGACATTTGAAAAGATTTTTCCGCTCTGCGCTTCCCCCACCCCCCCCCTAAAAATTTTATTTTTTTTATTTTTCATTCGATTTTAATAAAATTTAAAATGTCGCTTTCTTAGGTGTAAATAATTGAAAAATCGTATTTTAGACATCAGAAAAGTTCAATCACCCCCCTGACTCCCCTGAAATTTATTTTTCATTCGATTTTAATAAAATTTAAAATGACGCTTTCTTAGGGTGTAAATAATTGAAAATGGTATTTTAGACCTCAGAAAGTTCAATCACCCCCTGCCCCCCTGAAATTTATTTTTCATTCGTTTTTAATAAAATTTAAAATGTGGCTTCCTTAGGGTGTAAATAATTGAAAAATATATTAATCAAATATTTAAAATAAAAAATAAAAACTCTTTTTCATAATTAATTAAAATACATTTATCTGGACAACTCTTAGTCATATCCCGAGACGCCGCCTGCCAGGGTTTGCGGGGTAGGGTTGCTGAAGGCAACCCTACCGCAGCTAGTATAATATGAATGAATGAAATTGCTCACTTATACATTCATAATTTATATATCTATTGTAGTTAGTGATAAAAAAAAGGGATAAAAAATATAGTACCTATGTCAGTATATAAAAAAAAAAATTAAAAATTCTATGAAAATTTCTCGATAAGAAATAAATTTTTTTTAATGGCGGGTTTTTCGAAAATTTATATTAAAAAATAAGGAAAATTCAGAACCATTGTCCTATTATTTTTATTTTCTCAAAGACGATAAATTTGTAGCATCAAAAAATTTGTACTTGAGAATTTTGAGTCGATCTTTTAGACCCCTCTTGAGACTTGCCCGTGTTTAGGAAGTGGTACTCGTTTTTCGAAAATGAATGAAAATGTCATTTTATAATAAATTGCAGTATTATGAATATGAATTTTTTTCCCTGCTATTCGAATTTGGGAATTAACCATAAATAGGTAAATTGAGATATAAAATGATGATTCACATTTTGCCAGCATATTTTTAAGTCCATTGCCAATTCTTAAGAAAAATTCTCGAGGTAAAAAGTAACCGAACTAAAAAAAAAAATCTATAAATCAACTAAGAAAAATCATTGTTTTCTTTGTTAATTTATTTTTGCCTCAAGGACATGTTTAATCAGACATATATAATCTGATATTAAAGATAGTTTTTTATATTTTTGTTTAAAATGATACTAATTTATTGTTCCGTCTCTTTCTGATTGGAAGATCTTCTATTTTGTTTCATTGACCTTATGACCGTCAGGATGACATTGATTTAATCTAACGAAACAATAATCTCGTTAAAAAAACATTAATTTTCTAGACTTGAGGAAGCAACAAAATAAACATATTAAGAGAATAATACATAGAATGTTATTTTATAAATAAATCATTAATATCATTTCAATCTTCGCTCATCACTTTTAAATAATCTCTAAAAATATTTAGTAAATCAATAATTATTAAAAATGGTAGATAAACAGAGGCTTATAATTTAATTTGAGGATAATTTGATAAATATTTTTTTCAATAAAATTTTTGTCGTAGTGTTTAAATTAATCTCGCTTCCGTTGCGGAATTTTATACATTTTTTAGAATAAATACCGAAAATAAAGATAAATTTAAATTTTTTTATTTTTGGTTTGGCTCTCACAACTTTTAATGTATATTTTCTGCCTCTTATATAATTTGAGTGATCTAAATTCATTAAAAAAATTTGTTTATTCGAGGTGAACGAATTTGTTGAATTGATACATAGGAATTATATAAATCTTAGAACACAAACTCACACAAAGGGTGATATAAAGCAATAATGATTAATTTGACCTTGACGATGATTTGTGAACCACCTGTGTGCTGTTTTGTTATTATTTCTAAGGATATTCTAATTCAAAGTTATGAAAAATGATTCTTTATCGAGGAACGAATCTAAACAGAAAGTGCGGGCAATAAATACGTCTATGGCATTAGGGTTAGTCAGGATATGAGATGAGAAGAGCTTCTCTCATAAAAAAGTTTTTTTATACTTGTCTATCTAATTTGAAATGAAAACAAGATAAGGATATATTTAGTCGGTTCGATCGATATAATTATTATTTGTTAAGTCTTATTCTCACATAATAAAGTGAAAATCAAACAAAGAAAATAATTAGCTGAATGCGAACAAATAATAAATTTGCATTGAAATAATTTATAACTCAATTCAATCAATAATTCCGATTACCGTATATGATAAGAAAGTTTACTATCTATTAGCGTGAAGGAAGAATATGATACGGTTCTTTGAGAGTTTAATTAATCATAATAATTCAAAAGAGAAAATTTGTTGCCAAACCATTTGTTGGTATTTTCTCATAAATGGAGAGAAAAAATAAAATAAAAAACTTGGAAATGAGTATATTTCACATTAATTATGTTTAGAAGGATTAGATAAAAATATATTTTTGTTTATATATGTATTTATTTTTTTACAAATATTGACTTGTTAGATTCAAGGTTATTTTTTTGATTTTCGATATTTCAAAAAAAAAAAGATTTATTATCAATAGATTAACATTTTATTTTGAATAATTAATTTTCAATTTTTTTTATGAAGTTAATGAATAATTGAAATCTTTAAAGAAGGAAAGCTAATCTTTTATAGTTACATATTAACTCTAAAAATAAATACAGCGGTATTTATTTATTTTTAGAAAATGGTTTGGTAAAAATGAAAAAATTCGACTGTTCTACTGATTTCTGTGGCTTCAAAAGAATTTATTATAATCAATATGATTTGAATAATAGGTTATCCATTTAAGTTGATTCGATTTCACTTTAAGGAAAACCCTAAAAATATATCAATAAAAAGGACGTGTTGATTGAAAATTCAAAAAAAATACGGAATGATGTGTAAAGTTATTGAAGGAGAAAAAAAAACACGGGGGGGAGACATTGATCGTTCCGCGAACGGGTAATATGATATCTGGATTAATATTCCTCATAGCTTTATTTGCAAAAGTACTAGGGCAAATAAAATTAAAAATTTCTCATTGCTTTCAAAATTATATGAACTATCAGTAAAAATCCAAAAAAATCTGGATGTGATAAGCACAGAACACAACTTACTCTTACCTTCGGTAATCGAAGAAGTTGTGCTTGTCACACCATTTTTTTCGCTCCACATATATAATATTTAGTTGCCGACAGTACGGTACATTTGAATTCAATATGTAAAATTTATAAAAAACATTGGGAAATATTTCTATATTTTGTTACCATGGCTTAAACCATTTCTTCATTTTTCGTATAGAAGAGTAAATTAGTGCTTCAAAGATTTCAAGGGCAACAGCCTTGAGAATTTAGATTTGAAAGAGCTTACCTAAAAAAATAATTGATTTATGAATTTTAAACAAAATCCTTGGAGCGATTTTTGAGAAAATCGAAGAAAAAAAAATAAAAAATAAAAAAAATAAACTGAAATAGTAAAGTACTAGTGTTTTATGCAGAATTTGAACAAAAAGCTTATTTTCACGCCTCCGGAGGGGGTACCTAACTTAAATATAAAATTTCAACCTCCTAGCTCAATTCCTTCATGCTTTATTTTTTGAACACACACACACAAACAGACAGACACACATTCATACCATGTAATTTATCATAA
>JAKCPI010022794.1:0-10046 GCA_023213315.1 Euborellia annulipes
AATAAATATATTCATTTTATTTTATGAAAACAATGAAAAAATCTCAAGTAGAAAACGCTTGGGTGGGACTTAATATTTTTAAAATAACTGTACAGTGAGTAACAAAATTAAAAATCATCGTCCATCTGTTGATTATTATCATTTTTATTTTCTCCGAATATGAAGAATTTTTATTGACAACTTTTGTGATTCAAACGTAGAATGAAAAAATTCCAATAAAGAAAAAGATCTTTCATCTTATTTTATAAACCGAATCGGAAATCTAAGCGGGTCGATATTAAATGTATTTATTTATTTTATTTAAATTTAAAGGAAGCCAAAGGCTGTGCTTTAAATTTTACCTTCACTGTACGTAATGTTGTAGGAATTTTTTTTTTCAATAGGCCTATTCTTATTTTTTGACACTTATAATAAACGCGACATTAAGTAAAAGTGAATCTATTTAAAAAATTGTTCCTTGAGCTAGAGATTCGGTTTTCTTTCCCTTTCGATATTTTTTTTTTTAGAAATCAACGAATCGCTTTCGAGAATTGGCATTATAATCCATGTAGATTGGAGAAAAAACCGCTTTGAAGATTTCCCAAGTGTGTTATGGTTACCTCTATTTGAGAAAAACTCAACAAGCTATGAACCAAATTTCATTGAAATCTGAGATGGGATGTTTGTAACTGTACTACTCACGTATACTTTTTTTCAAATTCAAAGTGATTGCTGGTTCCCTAAAAGTTGTCCAAATGAGCTGAAATATTTTGTAAAATAGTTTTTTTTTATGATCTTATGAAGCTTTTCGTTTTTTTGATTGATACGAACAGGATTAGGGTTGGGAACACCAAAAATTTTAACTTTCAAAAAAGACTTCAATAGCTAATACGTGTAAAAGAGAAGGTGGTCGGGATTGTCTGTTGGGATATTCATTATTCGATATGAGGAAATGATTATCGTAAGTAAAATAAGTATATTTAGAGAAATTGAGGGTGCAAGTTGTGGCTGTATATATTTAGTGAAGGAAGTATAGAGGTTTGCCTGCATACTTCCTTCACTAAATATATAGAGAATGTATTGGATTCATGTCAAATATTCAATGTCGAGATTTTGTTGAATGTACACGTTTTGAGGCCCCCTAAGCCCAAAAATGTGAGTTCCACAAAATGGTTTGTCTGTGTGTAAACAAAATACCTCAAGAACAAAAAGAGCTAGGAGGTTTTGAAATTTAATATTTAAGTTAGGAAACGTAATACGAAGATTGTGAAAAAAAATCTGCCAAAAATTACTAGTTTTTTACTGATGTGCATTTTCAATTTTTTTCTTTCGATTTTCTAGTTATTAGATATTTAATGAATTTAATTGGTTAAAAAAAACCACATTGAAAAATTCCTTAAAATGCCTAAGTTATTTGAGATACAAATTTAGAAGTCCCTCCTACTTGCCCTTAAGTATCATTTACCTCTTTTTGCGGCAGTCTATTTTCCATGTTATTATTATTAATAAAAAATTAAGGGAATTTAAAAATAATTTATTGAAAGGAATAAGGTAATATGGCCAAATAAGAAAAAAAGGTGTCAAGGGAAATGGGACAAGATGAACACAATATAAACACAAAATTTTAGTTTATTTTAAGAATTAACTATTATTTATTTATCATGAAAATATAACTAATTACAAAAAATTTCTGATAATAATAACATTAAAAATTAAATACACATTAAAAAAGAAAAAAAAAAAATTATAAATATTAATCCATTTGTATATTTCTAAATTTATAATTAATAAACAAAAGAGAGAAGATAAGTGCGTTTGAATAAATTCAAATAAGAATGAAATAAATCTATTTTTGTGAGTTGTTGAAGAAAGGGAATGAATGACTCATATGGACAATGACCCAAAGTTGAACATCCTACGTTAAGGCAACTCAATCTCAAAAGAAGGCAATTAACTTATAATTAAAATTTTAAAACAGAGTAGTTAGTTGAACAATCGTATAATAATATAAAAATAATACCGAACTAATTTTTAGTAGGTGGCCTTGATTTTATATTGTTTAATAATGAATTTTAAGAATGGTATTATTAAGCCAAGTTGTTGATATTGTGTCTAATGTAAAAGTGCCTCTTATTCAAATGTTTTCTATTTGTATAGTGAGTCATATCAATGTCAAAGACGCAAAAAACAAAATAATTATTTCTATAAAATTCTTAGTCAAAGAACTCAATACCGGAAATATGAATTGCCAAATGAATAAATTTATCTAGAGCAAAAGTTTTTTGACGGGTTAGTTAGCAGGATAAATAAACAAACATTGGAAGAAAAGAGTTGACATGTGAATGGACTTACTGTTCAACTATGCGGACGGGGATGCTGCTGTCTTTCAGGCGAAATCAGGATCTGAAACAATGATTGAATCCATTTAGAAGAAGAACAAGCTGGAAATCACAGGCAAAAAGCAGGTTCAGGAGAAAACATTGGCCTCATCCGACACTCAGGGCCAATGCGCTGCCAAGGCGGGAATCTAAATTTAGTACAGTGAAAAAAAACATCCTCATATATAAATCAGATTTCAACTAAAGCATCTAATTATAAACTGTTTCGATTCATAGAGGAGGGCATCTTTCAAAAGAGGATAGCTTTTGTATCTTTAGAAAATATAAACATACACACACATGTTGTTTATTTAGCAAATTATATTTAGAGAGTTTCAAGTGAATCGAGCCAAATTTTTTGTCATTTTAAAGTATGTAGCTAAATTTTTCTTTATTTATTAAAAATATATTAATCTTTTGCACTGAAATAAATTTAGAATAAAACTTCAGAGATTTTTACACTCAGTCGACTACTTATATCTACTGAGTATGTGAATAGCAACCACAAGTTATTCAAGTCTGAGGCTTTTTCTAATCTCTCCATGACAATCTTTTTCCCTTTTTCAATCAAACATTTTGATGTATGATGGGTAGATTTTCTCTCTTCCTGATAAAAAATGTGGGAGTATAAATCCATTGATCCGTGGTTCTATTCCCGGCCGAGATTATTTTTCCGAATTAGGAGTTAATAAATATTAATTTTAATTATATGTACCAGTATGTTTTCAGAAAATTTCTCATAGACCTGATGAGATATATAATTTATTATTATGTATACGGTATATATGATTTAAAAAGTACAAAGGCAACTTCGACAATTAGCAACAATCGATTCAATGAAGATGATACTTCAGTATTTCCAAGTTTTTTTTATATACTCAAGTCCGTCTCTGTTCCTCACAAGTGTGGGATGAGCAACCTCGATCTTGTTTCAAATAATGAAAAATCAATCTTCAATTTTTTTATTTTATTTTTAATAATCAGCAGTTTTCAAACTCTTGTCTTATCAAAAATAGGCTATTTCTTTTTTTTCGGAAGAAAATATTATTTCATTAAAATAAATATTATCTCTGAGTAAATATTATCATCTTAATTACAACCAAAAATAAGAAATTTTATGCAAATATGATAAAATTATCATCGAGTTTAATGAACTTACAGCAATTAAATTATTTAGAGATGATAGCCATAGTTTCATCTATATTCATTCATAAGTACAGGAAATTCTCGCTTAACGAGAATTAATCCGGGTTCAGTATATTGAAGAAGTAAAAAGTTTTTTAACAAAAAAAATAATAATCAGGAGTTAAAACAATATTTTTTTTTTTTTGTTATTTCAAATCGCATTAACTAAAAAACATTGCGAATTTATTTGAATCGTGGTAAATGCAGATCGCGTAGCCTATATCGAAAGCTAAATTATATAATAATAATAATTGCTAATATTAACCAAAATGAAATTTTTTTCTCTACATATTGAAAGATACAAAGATAGTCTAATATCGACAAAAAGGTGATAACTTGATTAGTAAAAAGAGAAGTTAACTCTATTTAATAAAAGTTTATTTGTATTAGAGCATTAAAACTAAAATTGTAATATGTCTATAATAGTATGCAGTTGAATTAAGTTTAAGAGTTTTCACCTAGATTATAAAAATTTGGAAAAAAAAAATTATATCTAGGTCTACATGTAGCCTATTTAAAATAAATTAGAGGAAATGAAAAAAATTATTAGTAACTTATAAAATTATGCTTTCAAGCCGTCTAACCAAAGAAAATTTTTTTAAATGAGTTTTCTATATGGAAATGCAAAATTTGAACTCTCACTAAGATAAGAGGAAGAAAAAATAAATTTAAAAATAAGTTTATCTAAAAATAACCTAATGCATTTTTTCTCTAGTAACGGGAGAGAGATTAAATATTCATTAAAGAATTAGAATTAAGAAAAGATATATAAAGTACATTAAATGTCAGCTATAAATATGTTACCAGTATATTCATACATATCACAAAAATCATTGATTTTGATCAAGAAAATTATTTAAAATTTCTATTTAAGGAGTAGTTTGTTATCTTCTATTAATAGACAACTTATAATCAATTGGGATAAAATTTTTAATCAAAAATCTGGTGTGACTGGCGCACAGCACACAACTTTCTCTTACCTTCGGTAATCGAAAGTTGTGTTCTGTGCTTGTCACACCAGATTTTTTGTGTCGACATATATTTAGTTCCCGACAGTACGGAACATTTGAATTCAGATGTAAAATTTATAAGTATGGGAAAATATTTATATTTTGTTACCATGGCAACCATTTCTCCTATCTTCCCTATGAAATACAAGAGTAAAGTGGTCTTCAGAAGATTTCAATCGCAAAATGAGAATATACATTTTAAAGAGCATCTAAAAAATAATTGATTTTTGAATTTTAAAAAAAATCGTTGGAGCAAATTTTGAGAAAATCGAAAAAAAACTGAAAAAGTACTTCAGTAAAGTACTAGTACTCTTTGGCCGATTTTGATTAAAGCTTATTTTTCCGGTCCAGGAGGGTGTTTAACTTAAATATAAAATTTCAGCCTCATAGCTCAATTCCTTCATGCTTAAAATTGAACACAGACACACCCACACACACACACACCCACACACACACCCACACACACACAGACAGACCATGTCGCGAAAACCACTTTTTTGGATTCAGGGGACCTCAAAACGTGAAGATCCATCAAAATCTCGACATCGAATTTTTGACATGAATCCAATACTTTCTCTCTATATATATTACATATATACATAGGTAAGAGAAAGTAAAAATTAGAAAAGTATTTTTTTTTTCCAAAAAAGGACTTAAAAAAAAAAATTATATTTTATATCAATTTTTTTAATATATTTTCTTATTTAATATTTTTAATATCTAACGCGTTCATCTATTTTAATAATTATTTCACTAGAGGTGGGAGTGACCTGATCAGTTGCTAAGGTGTCGGGACAGGGAAATTTTATAAAGAGTATATTCCTAAACATAAATACTTCAAAGTTCAAAATTTTCTCACCACTCCTTTCTTAAAAACATTTAATGAACGAGTTTTCCGGGGTACCTTGTATAAACTAATTAATTTTTTTAAACTAATAGCCCCCACTTTCTATAAAAGTATATATTTTTTTTTAAAGAAGCTGAATTTTGAGAGATAGTAATAAAATTAAGACATTCAAAAATATTCTTTTTATTTCAAGGCTAACGTTTAAACAGCACACACTATATGGTTGCCTACCCTCCAGGCATTCAAAGAAGGCAGAATTCTGGGTGTGTTTAAATATTGTCCTTTCACTGTACAATTGTTTTTCTTTTAATATCCAAAACATATTTTGCCCACGGGGCTTGGAGTAGTTGGTAGCGCGTCTACCTTCTATACCGAACGTCGCGGGTTCGGACCCCAGGCAGTCCGAAGATTTTATTTAAGGCATTTGGATACCAAATGGCTTAAATAAGAATGCCTGGACCCCAATATGTATAATAATTAATAACGGATATCGTTTAAAGTCTTAAATGGCCTAAGTTGCCGAAAAGACTGTGTGAATGTGAGTGTGAATGAGAAAAAAAGTGTGAATGTAAAAAAAAAAAAAAAAAAACATATTTTGATTTCGATTATTAGCAAAATGGAAACGAATAAACAAATGAATTAGCATGCTTATGTCAAACATCTAGGGTAAAAGAACTATCTTATAAGTGAGGACGATTTGTTTAATCAAATCTTCTGAATTCTCTTAATAGAGTTTAATAATACAGTCCCGGATGTCACAAAGCTCTAATTTCTGAAAAATTATCTATTACATTTTTTTTATTTTAATAAGATAATACCGGTATATATTGTTTAAACACTATAGATGAGGTGAAAAATTTCTCTCGACATTTTTTTATTGTTCTCTTGAAAATGAGGTTTTTAGAATTTTCCTTATGTTTATTACTTTCTCTTACCTATGTATATATGTAATATATATATAGAGAGAAAGTATTGGATTCATGTCAAAAATTCGATGTCGAGATTTTGATGGATCTTCACGTTTTGAGGTCCCCTGAATCCAAAAAAGTGGTTTTCGCGACATGGTCTGTCTGTGTGTGTGTCTGTGTGTCTGTGTTCACTTTTAAGCATGAAGGAATTGAGCTATGAGGCTGAAATTTTATATTTAAGTTAAACATCCCCGGGACCGGAAAAATAAGCTTTTAATCAAAATCGGCCAAAGAGTACTAGTACTTTACTGATGTACTTTTTCAGTTTTTTTCGATTTTCTCAAAATTTGCTCCAACGATTTTTTTTTAAATTCAAAAATCAATTATTTTTTTAGATGCTCTTTAAAATGTATATTCTCATTTTGCGATTGAAATCTTCTGAAGACCACTTTACTCTTGTGTTTCATAGGGAAGATAGAAGAAATGGTTGCCATGGTAACAAAATATAAATATTTTCCCATACTTATAAATTTTACATCTGAATTCAAATGTACCGTACTGTCGGGAACTAAATATATTTCGACACGAAAGATCTGGTGTGACAAGCACAGTACACAACTTTCGATTACCGAAGGTAAGAGAAAGTTGTGTGCTGTGCGCCAGTCCACCAGATTTTTAAGATAGTAAACAACTAATTTTCAAGATATGGAGTTATTATGGTATATATCATTTTATTAAGTGAAACTCTGTTTAACGATTAACAAATTCATTGCAATGTGGACAATGCACTACGCCATTCCTATCGCCTCCGCTTATTCAATGTCTTGCGCATCTGTCTTTTGCATATACAGTTAACTTGTGGTTTTAAGACGAACGGTAATCCCAAGATAATAAGAAAAACCAAAATAAAAATTAAAGAACAGTTGCAAAAGTATTAGCTAATTTTTATTACAATATTAATTAACAAAAAGTTTATTTGAAAACGTTTAGATAATTTGATTTTTTTTATTAAAATTTTAGTTAACATTAAGTCTGTTTGCGCCCTCAATCTATTTCTTAGAAGGGAATCTCCTTCCCAAACATTTGGTAGGAAGGTATATAATTTCATGGTTTTTGTTTCATAATCCAAATGGATTCTGAGAAAATTTATTTAAAATAATTGACTACCCCTTGTCTGCTTGGACTGCCAAGGTGTCGTAGTTGGTATATAAAATATTCCTGATAATAATTAAGGCGAATGAAGGTCTTAGTTGATGTCGCAGTGTGTATAATTAAGAGTGTTTGTTGTTTATACGTACACTTAATAAATTAATTAAATCATATGGCGAAAAAAAGTACTTAATGGACTCTATAGGAGGAAAGAAGTGATGGGATCAAAGATCTAACTTTAATTTAGTCAACAAGAGAATACATTTTTGATTGATTCAGGCACGATAAGGAATTCTTCTGATAGAAAATAGGGTATTTGTGCGGCCATGAACTTCTAAGTTAGATAGAATCATAGAGATAGAATAGATAAATATAATATGAATGAATGAAATTGCTCGCTTATACATTCATAATTTATATATCTATTTAGTTAGTAATAAAAAAAAGGGATTAATATAGTACCTATGTCAGTATATAAAAAAAAATTAAAAATTTATAAATTTCTGGACAAGAAATAAATTTTTTTTTAATGGCGGTTTTTCAAAAATTTATAATAAAATAAGGAAAATTCAGAACCATTGTCCTATTATTTTTATTTTCTCAAAGACGATAAATTGTAGCATCAAAAAATTTGTACTTGAGAATTTTGAGTCGATTTTTAGACCCCTCTTGAGACTTTGCCTGTGTTTAGGAAGTGGTACTCGTTTTTCGAAAATGAATGAAATGTCATTTTATAATAAATTGCAGTATTATGAATATGAATTTTTTTCTCTGCTATTCGAATTTGGGAATTAACCATAAATAGGTAAATTGAGATATAAAATGATGATTCACATTTTGCCAGCATATTTTTAAGTTCATTGCCAATTCTTAAGAAAAATTCTCAGGTAAAAAGTAACTGAACTAAAAAAAAATCTATAAATCAACTAAGAAAAATCATTGTTTTTGTTAATTTATTTTTGCCTCAAGGACATGTTTAATCAGACATATATAATCTGATATTAAAGATAGTTTTTTATTTTTTTGTTTAAAATGATACTAATTTATTGTTCCGTCTCTTTCTGATTGGAAGACTATTTTGTTTCATTGACCTTATGACCGTCAGGATGACATTGATTTATCTAACGAAACAATAATCTCGTTAAAAAAAACATTAATTTTCTAGACTTGAGGAAGACAACAAAAATAAACATATTAAGAGAATAATACATAGAATGTTATTTTATAAATAAATCATTAATATCATTTCAATCTTCGCTCATCACTTTTAAATAATCTCTAAAAATATTTAGTAAATCAATAATTATTAAAATGGTAGATAAACAGAGGCTTATAATTTAATTTGAGGATAATTTGGATAAATATTTTTTTCAATAAAATTTTTGTCGTAGTGTTTAAATTAATCTCAAGCCTCCGTTGCGGAATTTTATACGTTTTTTAGAATAAATACCGAAAATAAAGATAAATTTAAATTTTTTTATTTTTGGCTCTGGCCCTCACAACTTTTAATGTATATTTTCTGCCTCTTATATAATTTGAGTGATCTAAATTCATTAAAAAATTTGTTTATTCGAGGTGAACGAATTTGTTGAATTGATACATAGGAATTATATAATCTTAGAACACAAACTCACACAAAGGGTGATAAAAAGCAATAATGATTAATTTGTCCTTGACGATGATTTCAGAACCACCTGTGCTGTTTTGTTGGTTATTTCTAAGGATATTCTAATTCAAAGTTAAGAAATGATTCTTTATCGAGGAACGAATCTAAACAGGTGCGGGCAATAAATACGTCTATGGCATTAGGGTTAGTCAGATATGAGATGAGAAGAGCTTCTCTCATAAAAAGTTTTTTTATACTTGTCTATCTAATTTGAAATGAAAACAAGAGATAAGGATATATTTAGTCAGTTCGATCGATATAATTATTATTTGTTAAGTCTTATTCTCACATAATAAAGTGAAAAATCAAACAAAGAAAATAATTAAGCTGAATGCGAACAAATAATAAATTTTGCATTGAAATAATTTATAACTCAATTCAATCAATAATTCCGATTACCGTATATGATAAGAAAGTTTACTATCTATATTAGCAAAGGAAGAATATGATACGGTTCTTTGAGAGTTTAATTAATCATAATAATTCAAAAGAGAAAATTTGTTGCCAAACCATTTGTTGGTATTTTCTCATAAATGGAGAGAAAAAAATAAAATAAAACTTGGAAATGAGTATATTTCATTAATTATGTTTAGAAGGATTAGATAAAAATATATTTTTGTTTATATATGTATTTATTTTTTTACAAATATTGACTTGTTAGATTCAAGGTTATTTGATTTTCGATATTTCAAAAAAAAAAAGATTTATTATCAATAGATTAACATTTTATTTTGAATAATTAATTTTCAATTTTTTTTTATGAAGTTAATGAATAATTGAAAATCTTTAAAGAAGGAAGCTAATCTTTTATAGTTACATTACATAATAACTCTAAAAATAAATACAGCGGTATTTATTTATTTTAGAAAATGGTTTGGTAAAAATGAAAAAATTCGACTGTTCTACTGATTTCTGTGGCTTCAA
>JAKCPI010022795.1:0-20586 GCA_023213315.1 Euborellia annulipes
CGGAGATCCCGAAAGGAATTTCAAATCATAACAATAATACGTCCCCCAAATATACGCATAATAGTGCGGGAAAATAAAAAAAAAAATTAATAAAATTTAAATAAAAAAAAAAAAACCTTTGGAAAATTTTCAATTTAAATCGAAATACGTAATAATAATGGTGTGTTGATAGAAAGTGTCGGGCGAATAAATAGGATGACAATGGCTATACACATAGGTAGGTGTTCTTTTGACATTCTTTGGCTCTGATTCCGGGGGATGATTTATATACATGAGCTGAGAAGAAGCTTGAATACCTCTTGGGGAAAAACATCCCCAAGAAACCCTCATCCCAATCGATGTCATCGATATACGACCCGAGGCTGTCTATAAGGTCGAAGGGAAATCTCTTTTTTGACACTAGGGAAGAAAATCAAAGGAACTTTGCTTTTCAGTTTCAAGGCCCAAGAGAGAGAGGAATGAAAGGATCGTTAGCAACATGTTGCAACGATAAATGAGCCTACATGTTTTTAGGAGTGGGGGGCGACATTTGCACAAAATTGCGAACCGATTCATTTTATTTTCTTCTTTTTCTACACAGGCTTTACGAAAAATAAATTAAACCATTTATATATAACCTATACATCGCCGATAAAGATCTGATGTTGATTTAAAAATCAATCAAATGATAATATTCATTCAGAATTGATCCCCTTTCGAAAATTATCATTATCTCGTAGAGATATAATATAGATAAGGTGGCGGACATCCCCCTGGTCTTCGGTGCTTGTCACACCAGATTTTTCGTGTCGACATATATTTAGTTTCCGCTGATATACAGGGTCATCGAAAAAGGTCGACGGGATTTCGAAGTTTAATAAAAACCGTAATACAAATGGTAGAATATTTATTTATACATCAAAAGACACAGAAAATCTTAAACTTTTTTCATTCACATTCACTTTGAACTGACTTTGAACAATGAACATAGATAATGAACACCAAGCGAAGGTTACGTATTATTTATATGCGTGGCTAACTTCGCCTGGCTTACATTTGTAGCTAACTTCACTTCGTTTACATGCGTTGCTCACTTCATCTATTAAAAATGGTAACCATATTCTACAATTGTAAGTACATTTATTATTTTCTTTAATTAAGTAATATCAGATAATTAAATTCAGTTTGCTTTTTTTTAGGTTTCTGATGAGGAACTAAACATGGAAAATTAATTTTAGAATAGGTTATATATAGCTAGAAAAGTGGAATCTGACAGATGTTGCAAATACATTACTATATCAATCTTCAAAATTAAACCTACTATCTTGAATTCTAATACATGGTGATCGAAAAAGGTGGACGGGATTTCGAAGAGTAATAAAAACCGTAATACAAATGGTAGAATATTTATTTATACATCAAAAGACACAGAAAATGTTAAACTTTTTTATGTACTCTAAAAAGTATCGCAGTTGCAATGGCTGGGTAAATTCTTTCTTTTAGATGCTGAAGATCACGAATTTTTTCCGCATAAACGATGTTCTTAACGTAGACCCCCCAAAAGAAAAAATCCAAAGGCGTCAAATCAGGACTTCTATGCGGCCACAAAACAGGACCATTCCTCCCAATCCAACGGTCAGGAAATCTGTTGTTGAGAGCATCTTGGACGGGGGGAGCACACATCGAAACTTTTTAGAGTACATAAAAAAGTTTAAGAGTTTCTGTGTCTTTTGATGTATCAATAAATATTCTACCATTTGTATTACGGTTTTTATTACTCTTCGAAATCCCGTCCACCTTTTTCGATCACCCTGTATTAGAATTCAAGATAGTATGTTTAATCTTGAAGATTGATATAGTAATGTATTTGCAACATCTGTCAGATTCCACTTTTCTAGTTATATATAACCTATTCTAAAATTAATTTTCCATATGTTTAGTTCCTTATAAGAAACCTAAAAAAAAAAGCAAACTGAATTTGAAAAAGAAAATAATAAATGTATTAAGTGAAGGTTATGGTTACCATATTTAATAGATGAAGTGAGCAACGCATGTAAACGAAATGAAGTTAACTACGAAGCCAGGCGAAGTTAGCCACGCATGTAAATAATACCTAACCTTCGCTTGGTGTTCATTATCAATGTTCATTGTTCAAAGTCAACTCAAAGTGAATGCATCTACTGGACGCATAATTAGCAGCTGAAACGGATTTTTTTGTAATTAATAACACATTTTATTATATTATTTGCTAAAATAAAATAAACTGAAGCCAAAAAAGTCTTTTATTTCAATAGTTTTGGGACATTTACATCTGTTTCGAATGGATTAAGTTTCGTAACACACCTTTTTTGGGGGGATTCGACTAACAGTGGGATCATTTCAAATTTTTTCTAAATTTCCCCATTGGTAAAATTTTTTTTAAAGATTTAAGATTTGTACAAAAACAAAGTTAAAACGAAATTAAATTTTATCATCATCCTAAGTTTAATCCGTTTGGGAAATAGAATACAATTCTTGATTAATTTTTAAAAGGAAGTTTTCTTTACCCCCTCCAAAGTGGAGACAGTCAGTTCATTAGGCATTGTTTTTCTAGAATTTTTCTTCTGATTTTTTTTTTTTATGGAAAAAAGCAGTCAGCCATTTGGCATGAATTCATTATTCTGGATTTTTATATCTCATGTTTATTCTTATTCTTTCCTTTCCTTCTCGGCCAATTTATATTCTAGAAATAGAATTGGAATATTTTATAATAACGACTCAAGACTTTAAAAAATATAATTTATTCTATAAAAATGTTTAATTTAATTGGAAAATTCAATTTATTCAAATGTGTATAACAATATTTTCCTAGATTATTGGGTTGCTCTCATTGGACATCTCGTGCCTGAGGTTCCGGGTTCGCTCCAGTAACGTATCCAGGTGGGGGGTGAAGGGGGTCGCTCCCGCCCCTTGGCCCCTCGCGCATCCGGTTTTTTTTTCGAAATTTTATAATAAATTCATTTTATATCACAAATCCGGAGAAAAATTACAAAAAAAAAGGACGAACGAAAAACGGCGCCCCAGTTGAGCTTCGCCCTCCCCCCCCCCCCCCCCTCCCGCCCTCAAAGGCTAGTTACGCCGCTAGTTTGCTTCCCCTAGAGAAATTTAGAAATAAAATTTTTATTCCTTTTAGTTTGTAAATTCATTTATTACAATAAAACTCTAACTTTTAATTCACACAAAATTTCATTGGATAATTCGGCAGTCATGCAATATAAATCTTTTTTTTTTTATTTGTTTAAGATCCCTTTTTTGGCATTTGAGGCCATTTCATTTGAAATAAATTTTTCTATTTGCAACGGCGGTTTCGTGCATAAGCGTGTTTTCTCCAGATTTTCCAATACAGTCCTGTGTTTAATGAAAATGAAAAAAAGCCCTCGAGGCATGGCGTAGAGGTTAGCGTGCTAACCTCATATACCAAACGTCGCGGGTTCGGACCCCAGGCAGTCCGATGATTTTATTTAAGCCATTTGGATACCAAATGGCTTAAATAAGAATGCCTGGACCCCATATATGTATATTTATCAATAACGGATATCGTAAAAAATCTGCAGTGTGACTGGCGCACAGCACACAACTTTCTCTTACCTTCGGTAATCGAAAGTTGTGTACTGTGCTTGTCATACCAGATTTTTTGTGACGACATGTATTTAGTTTCCGACAGTAGGGTACATTTGAATTCAAGATGTAAAATTTATAAGTATGGGAAAATATTTATATTTTGATACCATGGCAACCATTTCTCCTATCTTTTCTATGGAGTACAAGAGTAAAAGTGGTCTTCAGAAGATTTCAATCACAAAATGAGAATATACATTTTATAGAGAATCTAAAAAATAATTGATTTTTGAATTTAAAAAAAAAAAAAATCGTTGGAGCAAATTTTGAGAAAATCGAAAAAAACTGAAAAAGTGAATCAGTAAAGTGCTAGTACTCTTTGGCCGATTTTGATTAAAAGCTTATTTTTCCGGTCCAGGGGGGAGGATGTTTAACTTAAATATAAAATTTCAGCCTCCTAGCTCAATTCCTTCATGCTTAAAATTGAACACACACACACACACACAGACAGACCATGTTTCGCGAAAACCACTTTTTGGATTCAGGGGACCTCAAAACGTGAAGATCCATCAAAATCTCGACATCGAATTTTTGACATGAATCCAATACTTTCTCTCATATATATAGCCATTACATATACGTAGGTAAGAAGGTAAGAAAGTCTTATATGGCCTGAGTTGCCGAAAAGACTGTGTGAATGTGTGTGTGAGTGTGAGTGTGAATGAGAAAAAAGTGTGAATGTTTAAAAAAAAAAAAAAAAAAAATGTAAAGTTTTATATGGCCTGAGTTGCCGAAAAGACTGTGTGAATGTGTGTGTGAGTGTGAGTGAATGAGAAAAAAGTGTGAATGTTTAAAAAAAAAAAAAAAAAAATAAAAAAAAAAATTAATTAAATAACAATTTTTATTATTTTTCATTTGAGAGACTTATTTTATTTTAATTAGTGTGATGTGGAGGATTAATTAATTTTAATTAGCTTAATTTTTTACCAGGCGTCATGGCAGCCTATATATTTCCATAAGGTTACCCGGGCTCTCGGGCTTGGTGTAGCTTGGTAGCGCGACTACCTTTCAAAGTCGGCTTACAGTGCTCTAAATGGGACCAATTCAGGCCCTGAAGGCTATAAGGAGGTCTTAAATTTCAACTCGGGTATGTGGTGCTTTTTGTCAAATTTTATGCTTATTAAATAACTTTTTATTCAAGAATTTTATGTTTTTTTGTCCGGTCTTTAGGATAAGAGAAAGTCAGTCGTATGTTGGGGAATTAAATCCGCTTTTTTCTACAATAAATGCCTAATTAATATTACATTTTTATGTAAAATACACCCTCCTGTTTTAAGGCAGAGAGTAAACAATAAATAATTTATTCTATTTACTTATTCTTTGTCTCACCTGCCCCCCCCCCCCCCTCCACTCTTCTACTAATCCTTCTTTTTTTTTCTCTCTGTTCTTTTTCAAAATATAAAATTCGAATCCCCCATGCCCTTTCCGCTCTTAGGACTCCCGAGCTCAAAGATAAAACGCCCCTCTTTAACTTGGATCTTGCAATTTTATTCTAACTATAAAAACTCGCTGCAAATGATCACACCAAACGACTTTTTACATTTTTAAGTAATCAGTATCGTATTTTTTAACACACACACACACACACTTTGCACTCATTTATAAATTTTATAGGGAATAATTGGAGACGAGTTTTATTGTATTTTTTTTTTTTTTTTATATAATAAAAATATTTAATGTTTTTAATAAAACTTTGTTATTATTATATTAAATAAATTATATCCACTCCGTGACTGAAATATTATTTTAATTTACCAAATGTCAGGATTCTGGACAAATTTGAATTTGACTTCTAGGTAATAATGCGTTAGTATATTTTGATAAATTTTCAACTAAATTTCCAAACAGAGTAGGCCCTACAGTCACTAGCGGTCCCAGGGGGAGCCGCAGAGGGGCCCGGCCCCCCCCCCCATTGGACAACAAAAATTCAAAAGTTTTATCTAATATTTTAAAACTAAACAAAAAAATTATAAATTTTTCACGTCTCAGGGTAGCTAAAAACGCAAATTTCAATGCCTAATTTTCAAAAAATTTTCCATACCCCCTAGGGTGTTAGCCTTGTATTCCAAGGGTCGCGGGTTCGGATCCCAGACAGTTTTTAATGAATATTATGATATTATTTGGCTTTAATTTGGCTACAAAAAAATTAGGATGTCGCCTAAAATATATAATGTCGCCTTTATGACGTGCTAAAAAAAATTTGAGGGACCTTTAAAAATTAATAGCTGGTAGGAAGATTTTAAGTTGAAAATTTGAGAAACTTATTTTTTTTCGACTATAAAATTCGACCATAACGAGAAAAAAATTAAAAAAGAAAAAAAAAATCGATTTTTGACGAATTTGGAAATTTTTTAAAATTTTGATCGACTCTTAAAAAAATTTTTTGAGCTCATCTTTGGAGAGGTCTCTTAAAACATGATATACTAAAATATTGTCATACGTGATTGAAAAAAAAATTAGTCGGTTTTTTGCGCCATCCTATTCTTCACCTTCCCTACATCATAAATTTTAGGCCATTGGCACCCAATCCAGGTGAAATAAATATATAGAATAGGTCTAAATAGCCTTCGCTGCCGAAAAAGAGCTTAGATGAATACAAAAAAAAAAAAAAAGTAAAGGGGTTGGAGAGAAAAAAAAAAAAAAATTGGGCCCCCCCTTGACAAAATCCTGGGACCGCCACTGCCTACAGTGGAACCTCCTCGTTCCAGAATCTACTCGTTATGCGAAACAATTTTTCTCATATTTTTTTTTTTTTTCTCCCGGCCAGACCTTGACAATTATGTCATTTCGGCCAGCCTTTTCTCATATAAATTAATGTAAAATACGATAAAGCATTTAAGTGGCAAAAATACTCTCTTATGGCTGTTTTCTTGGGGCTTTTTCTTCCGGGGCATTTTTGAAAGGGTTTAATAAATGGAACCAAAAGGTCGATATTTGTGGTCTAGAGTTTATTTCATTATGTTCCTAATACCGTTATGTAATTATTTATTAATAATGAAAAATTTGATAGTTTTAAATAAAAAACTAGGAACCGACCGAAATATCGGTTTCGGTTACGGTTTCGCCCAAAAATCCGAAAATTTTGACCGGCCAAAAAAAAGGTAAAATGATATGAATTTTGTATAGCACCTGGACCTCCAATAGTAAAGTAACGAGTAACGTTAAAAGTCTTAAATGGCCTAAGTTGCCGAAAAGACTGTGTGAATTTGGGTGTGAATGAGAAAAAAGTGTGAATGTTTAAAAAAAAATTGCCTGAAACGAGTTGACTGAAAAATTGCGACACTCGATTATGAAAAGCTTGGGAGGACTCCAAGACAAGGGCGGATACAAGGGAGGGGGGAGTAAAAGGGGTAATTACCCCCCCCCCCCCCGAGATTTGGGAAAAATAATTTTTTTTTTTAAATTATTTTTTATGTAAAATTTTAAAAATTAATATTTAAAAATTCGATTTGTATTAAAAACAAATAAAATTTTAACGGACGGGGGAAAAATTTTGTTTACGGACGGGAAAAAAACTTTGCGTCTTAAAAAAAAAAAAGGTAAAATATTTTTACGGGCGGGAAAAAAAATTCAGGTTCCGCGAAGGCGGCACATGAAAAAAATGTTGGTTCCGCGAGTGGCAAAATTTTTGCGTCTTTAAAAAAAAAAAAAAAGAAAAATTTCGGTTCCGCGAAAGAGGAAATGTTCCGCGGGTGGAACATGGGAAAAATTTTGGTTCCGCGGTTGCCAAAAATTTTGCGTCTGCAATTTTTGATTCCGCAAAACGAGGTAATGTTCCGCGGGCGGCAAAAATTTTTGTGTCCGAAAAACTTTGGTTCCGCCCTCGGGGCATGGCGTAGAGGTTAGCGTGCTAACCTCATATACCAAACGTCGCGGGTTCGGACCCCAGGCAGTCCGATGATTTTATATAAGGCATTTGGATACCAAATGACTTATATAAGAATGCCTGTTCCCCATATATATATAAATTAATCAATAACGGATATCGTTTAAAGTCTTAAATGGCCTGAGTTGCCGAAAAGACTGTGTGAATGTGTGTGTGAGTGTGAGTGTGAATGAGAAAAAGTGTGAATGTTTTTAAAAAAAAAAAAAAAAAAAAAAAAAAAACTTTGGTTCCGGGAAAATTTTTTTTTAGATTACCCCCCCCCCCCCCCCGAGAAACACCTCTAGATCCGCCCTTGCTCCAAGGGGATAAAGCCCGCCGAAGGCGGGCGTAGCGGCTAGTTTTCCTCTCTATATGTATAAAAGATTAAATTAAATTTAATGATTAACTAACCGCACTGCTTGCCGAAGGCGGTCTTTAGTAACAAAAATCCAATGAATAAAATCTAACTAAAAAGTTAAACACGTTCAATAATAATAGTAATCTGATTTTATCCTCTTAATTCACTCAATTTCAATAGCGAATTTGTATAGTAGCATATTTTATTTTATTTTTTTTTTTTGTGGCTTTTGTTCATTTTGACCTCAACAAGAAAAAAAAAGGGTTCAATAGATTTGAACAATAGAAATTAATGTCGATAGAATCAATAAACCTATTATCAAGGTCTCGTTAAAATAAAAAAAATAAAAATTCATATTCGAATATGAATTCTGTAATTTTCCATTAGAAAAGAAGTAATTGATGTAATTTTTAGTTTTATTGTGTGCATTACGTGCAGTGGAGAATTTTGTTTTTATTATAAAATCATTGTACCTTTATAACCAGGGAGGGGCCAACTCAGGGGGGCTGGACCCGACTTTAAAAAAAAATTCAGTTGGGCAAGAAGACAATTTTGATTTAAGGGGGTTCAGGAGCGACGTCCAAACGTACTTTAAAAAAAACTAGACTATTATAAGGAATTTATCAATGCGGTTTTTTTTAAATGAATTAAATTCATAAGAGATTATTGGGACATCGAGTTATAATTTTTTTAATGACTTATTAAAAAAATATCGTAAAATATCGTAATTAATCTTTTTGTTATCAAGCAAATACAAAAAAACAATCTGTCCCAATAATCTTTAATTTTTTTTAAATTTAAAAATGAATTTATTGTTATTATTAATCACATATTAATTAAGAAATTTTTAAAATGAGCTTAGATGATTTATTTAAAAATCAAATGTCAAATTAGTTCAGCATTCTTGCAATAGATGGCAGGCTAGTCTAACAGAAGATATAGTATTAGCCTATATGGTTTATATATTTTTATGCTTTTATAAAAGATACATAATCTATAATAACATTTATAAAGTATTTATTGTTAAAAGATCAATGAAAATCAACCAAATGCATTAAATATTATTAGCTACCATTCTGACATCTCTTGGCAAATTTTTGAATTACTTGATTTTTTGGGCATACTTTTTATGACACACAACGCCATCTTAGCGGGGAAAACATGCGTAACACCTTCGCTCCCGTTCCGCCTTAATATAATATTTTGTATAGGAAAATTTTCACGGAGCCCCAAGAGAACAGCCGCGGCGTTTTTTTATGCTTACAGTAGTCGTAATGTTATTCTGGAGAGAGAGAAGAGAAAGTTCAGGAGACGCAAAGCCAAAATGAAGATGAAATTCATTTCTGAAGAAAGCCTTGACCAAGTTCGAAACGTCAACTTCATATCGAATATTTTCAAGATGATACAGAATAGGAAAATTTCCTTGTCAGAGAATAAATAAAAATCGAGTGAAAATGAAGGAAAAGAAGCGAAAGCCATCCACTTGGGCCATTCATCTTTTATAAGCGTCATTAATAATGTCACGGGACTCTCGGAGGACTTCAGTTTGGCCACGAAAATGTCAAGGCAAATTGGCAAAGCCCTCCTCTCCCTTCGCTTGACATGGCTAGAGAATTCATTCAACCCTTGAAAGGTTGAAAAGACAAAATTCACGACCTCTTTTTTTTTTCTAAAAAGAATAAAAATTCAGGGGATTAATCGGATTTATATTGAGATGCAACTTAAGGTGCTAATTTTGGGAGTTTCCAGCGGCCACAATTTTGAAGCTATCGACCTCAAATTTTTTTTTAATTAAAGCTATTTAAAATATCTACAACTTATAGAAGCCATTTTTTGATTTTCGAAAAAATAAATTTTTTTTTAGATTAATCGCATTAAATAAAAGATATTTTTAAAAAATCCGCTCTATATCTTATAGATAATTAAATTAGTAATCATTGGGTTAAAAAATAATTAATTTTCTATCCTTAATTAATTAGCTGGAATCTTTCAAATGAAATGGAATAAATCCCTTGTATTCCTATGGGAAAAACTAACGCCATCTCTTGCCGCCTCGAGTAACTCGGTAGCCAATCGTGTTCTAACGACTTTTCGAGACGAGCACCTTAAGCTCTCTTTAACTTGACTTAAGGTAAGAGAGAGTTGTGTGCTGTGCGACGAGTCACACCGGATTTTTTTATTTCAAATGATATATCTAATTTACGACATAATTAAATCAGAAATTGTTTATATAAAAGAACATTTTTTGATTAAATGAAAAGAGGGAATGGAAAAAAATAAATGAAAAACCCTTCGCAAAAAATGGAATTAGTAAGTAGATATACTTTAAGCTTTAAGCAATTAATTATAATGAAACAAGACCAGTAAAGGAACTTTTTTTTTTTTTTTATTTCCACTTTTTCCAAAATATAAGAAATTAACCAGCTAATCAAACTTGACTATTAAATGGCCAAATTAAAAAATATAATTATTGCTCTAAGTTGTATATTTCTCTCTTATTAAAAGAAATGTTTAAAAAAAAGAAGAAAAAAAGAAGAAATGAACAGAAGGAAAAAGATTCTGGTGTGACTGTCGCACCAGATTTTTTTGTGTCCAGATATATTTAGTTTCCGCCGATATATTAAATTTTTTTTTTCTCATTCACACTCACTCCCACACGCACACTCACACAGTCTTTTCGGCAACTTAGGCCATTTAAGACTTTGACGATATCCGTTATTATTTATAATATCTATTGGGGGTCCAGGCATTTCTATTTTGTTATCCAAATGCCTTAAATAAAATCATCGGACTGCCTGGGGTCTGAACCCGTGAAATCTATATATATAATTCACTAATGTCCGTTTGTCTGTCACGTTCTATTTAGGCAACTTCCCGTTGGAATTTTGAAATGAAATTTTAAAGAGGATCTTCTCGGGGTTACAGGAAAATTATTTCAATCCCGAAATTCTTATAACTTTTTGAGTTATTAATTCTTAAAGTTACGATTTCTCCCATAGGAAATGTATAGAGAAATTCGTTGATAGTTTGGGCTGGAAGTTGAAATTAATAAGTAGGAGAAGAAAACCAGCACACTATTTATTTGTAAATATTTCGGGTTGCAGTACGCCACCCATCATCAGTGCAGCAAATAGTTTTGGTGGTGGATGTCGTCTATATTTTTGCCTCTGTTTGTATAAATGCTTGCCATTCTCATAGCGATGTTCTTAAAATAGGCAACTTACCAGCAACCTGCAAAAATATAGACGACATCCACCACCAAAACTATTTGCTGCACTGATGATGGGTGGCGTACTGCAACCCGAAATATTTGCAAAAATAGTGTGTATGGTGGAAAAAGAGGCGCTGGTTTCCTTCTCCTACTTATTAGTGTATAGAGAAATATTTATGTATTCTTTTCATTTGTGTATTCCATGAATGTAAACAAACCCTCAAGCAGGCACTGAATTGAAATGGAATAATAATAATTTTCTTTTTGCCGATTGCCAAGGGCTAAAAGGCTTGAACAATAAAAAAAAAATTTCTTTTGCCCTCGGGGTTTGGTGTAGAGGTTAGCGGCTAACCTCGTATACCAAACGTCGCGGGTTCGGACCCCAGGCAGTCCGATGATTTTATTTAAGCCATTTAGATACCAAATGGCTTAAATAAGAATGCCTAGACCCCTAATATGTATATTAATCTCTATAACGGATATCGTAAAAGTCTTAAATGGCCTGAGTTGCCGAAAAGACTGTGTGTATGTGTGTGTGAATGTGAGTGTTAAAAAAAAAAAATAATATTTTCATAATTAAGAAGAAAAGGGGAGGGTCCCCCGCAGGCGCGCCCGAGCCAACAGAGGGGGGTCCAGGGGGCGAAGGCGGGCGGCGCGGCTAGTATATTAGAATTCAAGAAGATGTAAAATTTATAAGTATGGGAGAATATTTATATTTTGTTATCATGGGAACCATTTCTCTTATACTTTCTATGAAGTACAAGAGTAAAGTGGTCTTCAGAAAATTTCAATGGTAAAATGAGAATATACATTTAAAAGAGCATCTAAAAAATAATTGATTTATGAATTTTAAACAAAATCGTTGGAGCGAATTTTGAGAAAATCGAAAAAAAAGTACATCAGTAAAGTACTTGTACTCTTTGGCTGATTTTACTCTAAAGCTTCGTGTTACGTCTAACTTAAATATAAAATTCCAACCTCATAGCTCATTTCTTACTTGCTTATTTTAAACACATAGAGCCATTTACATCCCTTGTTTTATTATAATAATAATAAATACGTAATTTCGGTGTTTAAATTTATACTCTCTGAGTTCTTATCATCTCTATATTTCAATGTGCTCTTGAAAAAAAAAAAAAAGAAAGAAAGGATAAATGATATTGTTATTTTTCTCATATTACACTCTTGAAGGATTCCATTATATAAAGGCACAATTAAAATGAATAAATTTTCACTCGTGATGTCATGTCTGCTGATAACGAACGCAACGCCTCTTTTTACTAGTTATTTATTCAATCCCACCACTTTCACGCTTCATCTTTTGTCATCCCCCCCTCCCCACCCTCCCTTTTGGCTTGGGGATTTATGTTTGTCGGTAATTATGCGAAATTTTACACAATTACTTGATATATATCACCTAGGCTGCCAGGTCGAACAACTCCACCCCTTTAGATGTCAGATACACACGGATTATCACAATATGTGTTGCTTTTCACAAGAAGATAACGCACATACATATGGATAGACACAAACCGCAGTTTATTATATAAACATGTATACAGAATGAATGCCGTAGCTTCGGCCGATATCCCTATTACGAGTTATGGAATCAAATGTATTGAATTAGAGAGCAAAATAAATATATTTTCTAGGATTAGTAAATAATACAATTTTACTATTAAACAAATAAAAGATAAATTGGAAATTTAAAGTGAAGATTTTTATTTTATCATATTAACATTCATTTTTTTATATAGTCATATATTTAATGTTTGTTCCAGTGGCGTAACTTTTTTTAACTGCCTCCCCCTCCCCGCAACCTTTTTTTCGGGTCACATTATTAGACCTTACAAAAAATATTTTTAAAATACCGTATACTCCTGAACCCTGAGGGTCCCGGGCCCTCTCAAAGAGAAATTTTCATTAATTTTTTTTTTTATCTAAATTTTTCCGTTTTCAACTGAGCCCTGAGGAGATACAGTTTTTTAGCTCGGCCTGGCCCGTGGGCCCCCCCCCCTCCCCAAGGTCTGCCCCCCCCCCCCGGGGTTTGCGGGGGTGTACGTTACGCCACTGGCTTGTTCGCTTGTGGGAGACTACTGAATAAACCAGGGGAACCCCCCTCCACCGGACCCTCTTCTTTCCTTAATAATGGGTCTTACAATTCAAATAAATATCCCCCTATCCCCTGACCCAAACTCGGCCTTTGGGCGGGGCGGGGGCGTCTCTGGGGTTCCAAGTTGCGCATCGTTCTTTTCACGTTTTAATGTCCGTTTTTTGGTTGAGTGTATGGGGGATATAATACGAATCTGGCTCATTAACAAATATGTAGATTTCCTTAACTTAAAAAAAAATTATCATTGTATTATATTTGTATGAATTGTAAAGGAAATTTTCTTTTTTTTTTTTTTTTTTGAAGGAAAAGCCTTAAAAGTACGGCACAAAAATCCACATGCTTGGTAGCGTGCCTACCATTCTATACCGAACGTCGCGGGTTCGGATCCCAGGCAGTCCTATGATTTTATTTAAGCCTTTTGGATACCTAATGTCTTAAATAAGAATGCCGGGCCGGTGTGGGGGGTAGGTACCTCCTATACCAAACGTCGGGGTTCGGACCCAGGCAGTCCGATGATTTTATTTAAGCCATTTGGATACCAGATGGCTTAAATAGAAATGCCTAACCCCCAATAGATAATATATAATACAACGGTTATCGTCAAAGTCTTAAATGGCCTAAGTTGCCGAAAAGACTGTGTGAATGTGTGTGTGAGTGTGAGTGTGAATGAGAAAAAGTGTGAATGTTAAAAAAAAAAAAGAATGCCTGGACCTCCAATAAATATAATTAATCAATAACGGAAATCGTCAAAGTCTTATATGGCCTGAGTTGCCGAAAAGACTGTCAATGTGTATTTGAGTGTGAGTGTGAATGAGAAAAAAAGTGTGAGTGTTTAAAAAAAAAAAATTTTATCGCACCAAACCAAGAACAATTCTTCTAATTCCCTCGATGTGGGGTCGGCGGACCTTCTTTTTCCCTCCAAACCTATCATGCGTTTTGGTGGCCGTAAGAAATAGGACAGTCCGGCCCGTCGCACGGTCTGACGCTGTTGAAAAGAGAAAGGAGGAGACAAACATACAAAGAACTGAAGGACTGCCTGTCTCAGCTCGTGGTCACCATCTACGTACCCACAAGATATGGGCCCTCAGCGAACCAAACCAAGAACAATTGATGAATAGAAATTGGAAATTGAAAAGCTAATGTCGCGAAATTCCTAATGATCTGTTTCGTGACGTTTGTAAATCCCGTGGTGCTCGTTATTAGCGTTGTCTGGGCAATATTGGTCATCAATTTGAACAAGATTCTTCAATTATATTTGTCTTATGTATTCGTTCATTCTGTATGTATTTCTTATAATTTTATTATTTTGATAGTTCTTTTGATTGATAGTTCATTTGATTTATATAGAGTTATGTTGGCAACAATCTTGTTATTTTGATGTATTGTAGTTGGTACCACTGCCTAGTGTATATATATTATATGTTGTATCTACTTTCATGTGTTAGAATGTAATCACTTCTGATGATGGACAAGGAATTGTCGAAATAAATATCAAGTGTTAATTTTTAATTAATTAAACCTTTGAAACAAATAACCTAATGTTTAATTTGTATATTTAATTTTAATTTACAAAATGTTAGAACGAGAACCAACGGTCGAAAATTTAAATCTTATGTGAGTACATTCTTTTGAGACATCGAATTTTTGACATGAAACCAATACTTTTATATTAACATGTATAAGTAAAACATTCTCCCATTGTTTACCTCTGGTGCATCGTGCACGAGGGCACCTATCCATGTGAGAGAAAGTTGTGTGCTGTGCGGTCTCTACACCAGATTTTATCAAATTCACACAGTTCAATTTAATATTATTTAAATTAAAAAAAAAAAACAAATATCTTATTCAAATATATGTACATTTAATAGATAAGTATAATTACACATATATGTAATTGATTCAGTAGCTGGGATGTTAACGTAGTGACTCGCTAATTACTTGTCTTCGACTAATTAAACTAATTAATCTACAAATAACACTCCCTCCCTCTCTCTCTCTCTTTAGCCAAGCCATGGGAACATGAAAGGAAATTTCACCCTTACATTGGCCAAGTAATTAATAACAAAACAACTCCAGCTCCAGAATTAATGGAGTCGCTTAAAAAAATAATCAGACGTCTCCCTGAATGAGGAAATTCCTGACTTTTTTTCCTATCAAGTGTTAAAGGGGTACCAAAAAATAAAATTGTCGGTATGAAAATAAAATCGGCAAAAGAGTACTTACTAGTACTTTACTGAGAGTACTTTTTCAGTTTTTTGTGATTTTCTCAAAATTGGCTCGAACTATTTTGAATTAAAATTCTTCATTAATTATTTTTATCCTCAAAATTGTTTGAAGCACACTTTATTCTTGTACTTCATAGGAAAGATAGGAGAAATAATTACCGGTAATAAAATAGAAGGCAATTAGCCGAGGGGATAAAGCAGTCAAGCTTATAATCCTGAGTTGAAGACAATTCAAGTTCAAATCCATCTCTCTGACAAAAAATTATCCAACTCTATTTGAAATACGAGGGCAGGTCAATAAGTCCGTGACTTTTTGAATTTCCCGCCTCTTAACCTGAAATGGGAACACTGCTACTGTCAGCAGGCAACTATCAGCTGACTCCTGTCGAAATTTGTACCAGCTGGGTCTTTTAGTTTTTGTTTGACATCCGTGAATAGCAGACTACCTCGTGATCTTGAGAAGAAAATGGAAATTGGCAAAAATCCATGAATTGGGATACGAATTGCTCCCTCATCCGCCCTATTCTCCGGATTTAGCCCCGAGTGACTATTTCTTGTTTCCAAACCTGAAAAAAGAGATGTGACTCCAACGGTGATTTTGATGCCCTCGACAAATCTTATTTTTTGGAAGGGATAAAAAAAAATTGGAAAAACGTTGGACAAAGTGTATAGAGCTCAAAGGAGACAAGGTCAAAAAATAAAGTAATTTTTTATCCAAAAACCTGTGTTTCATTCAAAAAGTCACGGACTTATTGACCTCTTCCTATTGAGGAAGGATTGTCACAGATGTAACGATGATTTGATGTTCTGGGGCTTCTCTGCACTACGACCTTTATAGATCTATTGTGCTCCCCGTATCACTCTCCGGGGTTCAGGGCCCCTGGAGAGGATCATTCTAGGAATAGTTCATGCCCATCCTTCAGGCCCTAGGTGCCTGGAACTGGAGGGGATTGTATTCCCATTGCCCCGGTAGAGACGCTCGACTTGGTTGAATTTTTGCGGCAAGCCGGGTTCGAACTCGAGTACAATTTTACCTCGTATTACTAAGCCCCAGCTTATCCGATAAGCCACGTCGCCTCAAGGGCGGATACAAGGGGGTGAAGGGGGTAATTACCCCCCCCTGAGACTTGAAAAAATACCTTTTTTTCGCAAAAAAATTTATTTTTAATGTAAATTTTTAAAAATTGATACTTAAAAATTTGATTTGTATTTATATTCTGCCAATCAAGTACAGAATGTGCCTTTAAATTACCGAAATTATGAAAAAATAATGTGCTTTGGGACGAGTCACACCAGATTACCCCGCCCCCCGAGACACACCTCTGGATCCGCCCTTGCGTCGCCTTCTGTCACAGATGTAACAACCTTTATAATCTTAGCTGAATTGTATCTGAAGAAGGCCAATAAATGAGTGGTCGAAACGTTGTAATTTTTACAAATAAACCATAGTTAAACCGAAAATCAAATTCTTTTATTAATCATAACAATTGTGAAAGCCTAAACTACTAAATATACTCAACACAAAAAAATCTGGTGTGAGAACTCAAACAACGTTCAATTATATGCAGTCACACCAGATTTTATTTTTATAAAATATAAATAATTCTAATTTATGTATTTTTATAATACAAGTTTACATATAATATCAAATATCGCTACGATATTTGATTATCTTTGGGTCCGGAGGGTTCCAAACCCTGTTTGTATTATTTTCTAAAAAAAAAAAAACAATTTTAATTCTTTATACATGTTCATATTATATTTAATTTTTCCCTATGCGATATAAACTATGAAACACTTTGCTAGTTCTAACTTTAAATAATAAACAAGTATCATTTTAATTAATTCACACACACACACACACACAGAGACATATTCTCTCCTTTTCTCTCAAATTAAAAAAATAATCCTCAATTAATTATTCCCCCTATGCAATTACAGCCCCTTAAGGGTTGCTGATTGAGCTCACAAACAATTATTTAAATATTTTTACTTGGTTAAATAAGAAAAAAAAAAGAAGATATGGACCTGAGCAAGACGCGCCCTCCTTCCTTTTCTCTCGTTTTTTTTTTTAATTATTGAGTTATAAATTAAGCGCCAAGCAAGATAGAAGTAATTACCTAAGTCTTAAAAAAAAAAAAAAAAAGAAAGGAGGGTAAATTTTTAAATCATAAACTTTGTGAGTTTAATTTTCTTACCCGTATAGCTTTTGGTATAATCAAGCTCAAAATTGGGAGTCCCTTTCGCTTTTATAATTTATAAAGAGAAAGAGACAAGCAATTCACAGCAATTAGAGAGATTTGCGCTCAAAATATTCATCATCATCTAATAACAAACAAACAAACAAAATTAAAGCAAAAAGGTAAAGAAAATTGCCGGTGAACTTATTATCGTTATCAATTTTATCTTTTATAATATAAATAATAAGTGGTTAAAAGGAAGGTCTTGAGTTGAGTTGAGTTGCCTAATTATCTTTAAAAGAGATTTTGATAGCATTTCTAGGAGAAATTCGCATTTGTAGCGACTGCAAATTATTTTTTTTTAGTCTTTTCGGCATCTCAAGCCATAGACACTTTGTTTTGGGTTAAGGACCAGCCCTATGATAACCCTTGAAAAACCCTTTTAAACAGATTAATGGCGCTTGGTTCCTTCGTGCATAACATCGTCCATATATGTATTTGGTAGTCCAGGCACATATATTTAATTATTTTAAGATAAAGAATTTTACTGTCCGTGTGATGTTTAAATGTGAAAATTATAATAAAATAAATTATTATTTCATATATGACACTCACTATTATATGGACGATTATATGAAAGAAGGAACCAAGCGCCATTTTGATCGAAATTGAATTAAGACCGCCATCTTGCAGGGAAAAAGAAGATCTGTCTTTTTTTAAATCACAACATTATTACTCTGTGCTTTTTTTGTTTAAAACAAAAAAAAAGTCATTGCCTTTTGGTGTGTTTACAACTGTACAAATGGAATGCCCTTTATCTCAGATTTAGATTGATGGCGCTTGGTTCCTTCGTGCATAACATCGTCCATATATGTATTTGGTAGTCCAGGCACATATATTTAAACCATTTGATATCCCAAATGATTTAAATAAATATTCATCGTACTGCAAACCCCCTAACTCTTGGTTTTAAGATTATCAATGCCTCTGCTTCCTTTATTAATTTTCTACAGCCACAACTTGCACTTTAAATAGAGATGGGTTCCAAATAGCCTTAGATGCTGAGAGAGAGCTTAAAAATATTTTTAAAATCAATGAAGTCAGTGGCTGTTTTTCTATAAATAGAAAAAGGAGCAGCCAAAAATAAAAAGCCTCCGATTTTTTTACAACCAACGACGTTTCGGGATAATTTTATTGACCCATCTTCAGTACTTGAAAATTGTTAAAGTCCCGGAGTTGTTCGTTTGAGCAATACATGTAAATGTATTTATCAATCAGTGGCGCAACTAGGTGGGGGCGAGGTGGGCGCCCCCCCCCCCGCCCCAGGCGCATCAAGCCCTGGCGCCCCTCGAAACCGGCATAGGCGCCCTACGGCCTATAAAGCCCCCTGGAAAATCGGCGCCCTAGTTGATGCTTCGCCCCCCCCCCCGCCCTCAAAGGCTGGTTACGCCGCTGTTATCAATATATCTATCATATGTGCTGGTGAGAATGTTTCTCACATGATAAGTATGATGGACCACATATGATACCTAAATTTACATGTACTACTTAAACGACCAACTCCGGGACTGGTGTAGTGGTTAGCGTGCTAACCTCATATACCAAAAGTCGCGGGTTCGGACCCCAGGCAGTCCGATGATTTTATTTAAGCCACTTGGATACCAAATGGCTTAAATAAGAATGCCTGAACTCCCAATAAATATATTAAACATACTAGTATCGTTTAAAGTCTTAAATGGCCTAAGTTGCCGAAAAGACTGTGTGAGTGTGAGTGTAAAAAAGGTGTTTAAAAAAATATAAAAAATGAAAAAAAAACCGGGACATTAACAATTTGAATAAACTGAAGATGCGTCAATAAAATTAACCCGAAACGTCTCGTTGGTTTGTAAAAAATCGGAGGCTTTTTATTTTTGGCAGCACCCATGGGCGTCCGCAGGGGGGGCAACCAGGCACTTGCCTCCCTCCCCCGGAAAATTAAATGATACAAAAAAATGTATAAAACAAAAAAAAAATACAAAAAAACCTTTCTCGGTATACATCCACCTTGCCGCGGTGAGAAGCTTTAAATACTAAGAGATGTATAACATTATTAATATCAAAATACGTTTTTTTTAACTTATCTGGAAGTGACTTGCCCCCCCCCCCCCCTGCAAACGCCCTTGGCAGCACCTGCTCCTTTTTCTGTTTAAATTAAAAAATCTTAAACCCCACCTATGAATTAATTCATTGGCCCTTTTTGCTAGCCCCAAATTTAGGATATTGAATGAAAATATAAATGAAATTTGAATAATTAATTGAAATTAGTTTAAAAAGTTAACGACAAAAAAAAAAATTTAATTAAAATTCACTTTACTAAAAACATAGCTAAATATTAATTTAATATTTTACTAAAAAAATAATAATAATAATAATATATATGAAGAAAGAAAAAAAATGGATTATAATTTTATCATTATCTTTAATTATTCATAAAATGATATATTAACATAAAGCAAATATTTCGGAATATTATATAAATGAATAAAAAAAACACCAATCGAGAGAATAAAATCACCAATTTTATTTTTATTCCAAAATGACCTTTTACATTTAAACATCGACAACGAAGGAAAATCCCGCTTGGTGTTTCCCATTTGCAAAATCGGAACAATCAAAGAGCGCCGATATTCCAATAGAACAATTTTTTGATTGTGTGATAATAGGCGATACCAAATCCTTGTTGTTTTGATCTTCGCTGAGAGAGTCGAAACGTCATCCATATAATAACGACATCCAAGTGCACCTTCAAAATCGTATGAACTGTCATCGCCTCTGAACTAATTGCCTTAATAAGCAAACAAGTCTTCAATTCGGGTAACGCTTTTATAGAATACTGAAACTGAAACATCTTTCTCTCTTTTTTAAATCGCACACCCACAATGACATCATCTACAACGGACATATCTTGCAATAGCTCGATATTCTGTCACTTCTGAGAATTAAAATCATATTTAACTTT
>JAKCPI010022796.1:0-40819 GCA_023213315.1 Euborellia annulipes
AGAAAAGAATATGATAAAATCACATACGCTGGGCTATATTTTAGAGGCCGTAGGGCGCCTATGCCTGTTTCGGGGGGCGCCAAGGGCTCGATGCGCCTGGGGCGGGGGGGGGCTCGCGCCCCCCCCTCATCCCCCCCTGGTTACGCCACTGCCTCCTAATATTCAATATCTCGTTACGAATGCTTCATGAAATGAAAAAATCATTTATAGTCTGTTAATTTGTCTAAAGGAAAAAGGCCTCTCTTCCTTTGGAATTCCGAGAATGGACGGAGTATGGTATGTGTTTTAAGGCGAAAGCACAAATGAAAGTAATAATTTCAAAAATCTTTTTTTTTTCCTTTTACTGACCTTAGTCACGTATAAAAAAAAATACATAAACAATTGGTTGAGATTAATTAAAAGTATCATTGCACGGATATTAATTAGAAATTGACTCGAAACAATATATTGTATATATATATGAATAGGAGTAATAAATAACAGAATGTAAAGTGTGTTTGAGGGGGCGGCAACCGGTTCACTCGTTAAAAGCTCCATCCAATTCACATGGAATCCAATTTTGTGTTGACCGTCGGAACGTGTAATTACACGGTCGCATCCGGTAGTAAAATGGGTTATCCAATTTCCGTAGGCCAAGAAGACAAGGTGGGGCAGGTTGGGATAACAAGCCCCACCTGCTTTTCTCTCGAGGACATTAAGAAAACATTCATTATCGAGTCATAAGGACTTTGCCAAGCAGTTCAAGTTAATCAACTATTCGATTGTGCAAGTCCCCGACTGGTACCGACAAATAAAAATAAAAAATAAAAATAATCATAATTTGTATTAAAAAAAATTTTTTTATCAATCTCCTGAGAAGCTAAAAGCATCTACGTAATATCTTTTCAAATTTTCTTATTCAAATTATCTTTATTTATTTCACAACATATATTAGATAAACGAATAAATTTATATTAGTAAGGTAGAAAAATAGATTATAATATAATCAACAGTTTACAATTCAGAAATTTGAAGGAGAAATTGACAAAAATACGTACAAATGAACCTCAAAAAAGTAAATTTTAAAAATAGGCCTATATTGAAAAATAAACTAACGACGGTATAAAGAAGAGCGAAACGAGAAGAACAAAGAATGTAATGAAATTTTAAATACATACCAAGTCATTCAGAAAGTTCGAATTTACAGATATTTTGAATTTAGGATGTGTTCACATGAAGGACGGATGTTTACAATATTTTTACTTGTCATTTGTATCAGGCTACGAATTTATTTAATGAAATGGTATGTAAATTTTGTTATGTAAAATATATATTTGTCAGATAGATTTGGAATTTATGGTGTGTTCACATGAAGGACGGCTGTTTTCAACAGCTTGTCATCTGTGTCAGGCTACGAATTTTCTGAATGACATGGTAAGTAAATTTTGTTCAAATACAAACTTAAATCATGACTTAAGTCCGAAGGTGACAGAACCGGAATCGTAAATAAATATAATCAGCAATTATTTATTATTTTGAAAATTCAAAACCAAGTTCTAAACTCTGTAGTGTAAATAAAGAACTCGAAGACAACGCAAGTTCAAATCAACAGAATAAAAACATTGAAAGAAAAACTACTTTTTCATGAATTATCAAAAAAAATCAAACGTGTGGGGTCGTGGGACCCCCGCCAGGAACGAAGTTCCTCACGCCTTTTCTTTAACTCCGAATATAATTTAATATGAGAATATTATTTAAATAAAAAAGAAAATAATTTCTTTTAAAAATGATTCTTTTTTTTTAAATAATATAGAAAGAGTTAGAGAGAAAGTGAATTCTTTAGAGTCGGTCTCCGCCGGCGTTCGGGTGCTGCAACGCTTTTTTGTTCCGTGACGTTTTATGCCAATTCACCCTACACTAACCGCTTAAAAGATCTTCGTTCCAAAAATGTGAGTGTGGACACGATAACTTAAAAACGTAATGATTTAGATTTTAGATTACGCAACGCTTTCGGATGGGTGGTCTTGAGAATCAAGATTGTAGAACAGACCAGCCGAAAAGAAATAAAAATTTTCATTTAATTGCTAAATGCTCATCACAACCGAAAAGACTAAAATAAATAATTATAATAAACTTGAAATAAATTAATTAAGTAAAAGTGATTTCTAAAATCTTTTTTCAAGTTTTTATTTTTTCTGAAACAAAATTTTCTCAATGTCTGCAAAAGGCTAATTTTTATAGATTTCGAGCTATATATACTTTTCTTCTGGCGTTTTATTTTTTTTAAAACTTCATCTTTTTTTTCTCATTCTCTATCTCTCAGCTCATTCATTTCATCCCATGATAGATAATGCCCGTCGGGAAATCTTCCGATGAACTCATACCCTATTAAAATGTCTTTATTTAGCAACTTGATAATTACAAGCACGAATAAAAGCAGTTCGAAAAACTAAAAGTACTTAAAGAAATTACTTTTTCATTGAATAGATTATTATACATAACTTTAATCCTTGATGTGTAGTTAGCTTTGTTTAAAAATGTAATTGTTGTTGACTAATTTAGTGTACTTTAACGTAATAGAGGGGGCGGTTTATGATGAAATTCCATTTTATTTTATGAATTTTTTTAAATTTTTCATATTTGAACTTTAAATCAAGTACCAAATAGGAAAGTGTTGTGGGATTGTAATTTATTTTTTTTAAGGTTGTTTAATTGTTTTTTTTTTTTTTTACAAACTTAATTAAAGAGGTAAAATTCACTATTGACTAAAATTTTATACTAATAATAAAAAAATATATTAGTTTATTTAATTAGATACCTGGCATTTTTTTAAAATAATTTTTAATTTAAATTTATGCAATTGTAAAATTCAATCATTCGTTACAGATATATTCATTTTTTTTTTTTTTTTATTATAAATTTTTTATATTATAATTAAAAAATTAATTAAATTTAACATTGATTATATTTTAAATACGCTGAATATACTTAAATTAAAAATTTCTTATTCATTTATTTCAATTTGTTTGATTGAAAATAGGAATTTTATTTTCGTGACTAGTAAAAAGACCAGAAAGTCGTTTATTTTTTTTGGCTTCTTGAAAAGATTAAATTTCCACTAATATAAAAAATAAATTATTGGTGATGCGATTTCCCCCACACTCTTAAGAGGATATGTGAATTGGATTTTTAAAATAACATTTCTGATTAAACCCAGCAAACCCCGAAACACCCACACAATCAGCGACTTAAGAGTAATTCCAAAAAAATACTTTTTTTAAACTCACTTGACAAGAATAATCAAAACCTAAAGTCAAAATTTTTAAAATATTTTTTCGAAAGCCGAGAAGTTTACAAAAGAGCCAATATACTGACTCATTTAGCCTATAAGCAACTAGATTTAAATTTTTAACGATTATAATAATGACAAAATGTAAACCAGATGTTTTCGAGCAAACTGTGATATATTTCGGTCAATAATTCTGTGGCCTTCTTCAGGTATAAATTCAGAAACAATCACAAAGCGTCTTATATCTAGCGATTAATTAATACCTTCTGAACTGAAATCAGAATCAAGCAGATCCTTTACAATTTCATCTGAGTTGAACTTTGTACAGTCGGCGCCACAAGTGCATGTTTTATTTTAATTTTTCAATTTTAAAAAAATATGAAAGTTTATTTTTGCCGAGATTAGCAGAATTTGTTTAATTGAAATTTTAAAAACAATGAAGATTGTCTTCTGCTGGAATATATATTTTATTAATTTATTTAATTAAGGATCTAGTTTCGACGACGTTTGTCTTCTTCATCAGTCTGATACTATACAATTTTTTACATTAAAAAGTATATTACATATTATTAGGAGAATTTTTAATTATAGACCACATTTTTGTATTAAAACCGTATTTATTAAAAATATATAAATACTGTACAACGTTTCAACTGCTTATTCTGCAGCCGTTATCAAGCACTGTGCACTTGCTCCGACTCAAGTCCGACTTGAGACACGAATTACTTTTTGGTTCAGCTCAGATGACCCTTGAGGCTGGTTCTTATTTCAGTTCAGATCGCTGGATGTAAGAAGCTTTATGATTGTATCTGAATTTATACCTGAAGAGGGCTACAGAATGTGTGACCGAAACGTTGTATTTTATAAAAAATAAACCACAGTTTACCTGATAACAAGTATTTTTAATTAATAACAAGCATTAACTCTCAGATAAAGGGCACAATTTTTTTTTTATGTAGCTGCTTTTTATAAAATTAACAGAATAGATAGAGTTAATTTATACATAAAACCCTTTTCAATAACAATAATAATGAGATCAAAAATGAATTCATTATCAAACTCTATTACTCCGGTTCTGGTACAATCCCCGTTCAGGAAATTCCTGATGGCAAATAACGTCCGAGAAATCCGAGCTCTGATCGAATCGATCCTCTTCCGATCAGTTGCGTTACGTTTGATTGAGACACGATAATGGATGCATACGTGCAAATTAATTTAATTGTCCCTTCAATAATGGATCAATTGCATTGTGGAAACTATAGGAGGAACATAATGTTACTTGTTCAATGGTCAAGTCGTTTCCGAGTGATTAACACCATAAACATAACCTACGAGAGGGAATTTATCAACCAGTTGGGGAAGGTTTAATTTTTTTACAAAAAAAAAAAAAAAAAAAAAATTGGTTGAATAAATAAACGCCAGAGAAAAAAAAACCGATTAAAAATAAATTTTTTTTTTTTTTTAAATAAATTTATTTTTTATATCGCGGTAAAAAAAAAATGTGAATTTAAAATAAAAATGTGAAGATTATGAATGAATTTGGATTAAATAGAACCAGACAATCAATTTCTAATTAAGTTGATTACCTGAAAAATAATTTTTTTTTAAACTAAAAATAAAAATGAATCTCGAGGAAAAAAAAAGTGTTAAGTTAATTAAAGATAATTGAACAGTAAATTATACTTTCATTATGTTTTTTTTTTTAATTATGTGTCATTAAAAAAAAATACAATACAAATTTGTGCAAAACGAAAGCAATGTTTTTTTTATTTAATCTGATTATGAGAAATTGTTCTAATTGAACCCAGGATCTCCGGAATATTTTGTCCCTTGTTGACCACCAACAACCAATCGTGATTATTATACCAGGGAGATATCCCCCTTTTCTATCGTAAATAAAAAAAAAAATCTTAGAAAAAAAAATGGTGGGATTTGGTGAGTTAGGAAACTTCTTGTTTATGAAGTAATTTTAAAAATAAAACATAATCAGGTCTATTCTCTAAGCAAAAACGTTAACTTTTAACATCTGTAAACAATATTAATTCATTTTAACACCTTGCCTCAAATAGCTATTCTGTAAACAAAATAAACAAAAACTTTAAAGCCAAAGCGTTTACGTTTAATAAATAGTGTTAAAAATTAATGTAATTTCTAGGGGGTGACTTTATTATTTTAACGTCGTATTTAAAATAAAAATGGCGTCCCAAACCTAAAAAGTAAGGTTATGATTTTGACAGCTTTGAAATAAAAGCAACATGTTAACGTGGCTGTTAAAACTTTGTTTAGAGAATAGAATTTTTTAACGCTGATTGTTTTTACATTACTTTTTAACACCCATTTGTTGATTTTAAATTTTAACGTCTGTTTTTAGAGAATAGACCTAGCTGATTGTAGTGTTATCTCTCTTGTACATCTATGTAAAAGTTCAAACGTCAAGTTTTATTAGAAAACTGGTACAGTGGAAACTCACTTAACGAGCCTAATTCATCAAACTCGTAAAGCGAAACACTCGTTATGCGAAACAATAACATTCTCCCCATAGAGCTGCCCCCCACTCCCTATGGCACAGACTGATGTAACATGCACACAATCCAGGACTTCCCCTCTCCTCGCCACTCGTTATGCGAAACGTCGCTCGTTAAGCAAGTCATTTTGTTTTGTGCGTTATGTGAGGTGCTTGCTAAGCGAGGTTTTACTGTACAAGGATATCGGTATTATGCAAATAGGCAAAATTTCAAATCTCTGGCTTTAAGAGGTCGTAATTTCGCTACTAAGATACAGCCGGTACACCAAAATCAAGTTAAAAAAATATAGCTATAAATTTTAAGTGGCGGTTTTACGCACATACGGTGGAGACGGCAGCCTCAGGTCCCGTGATTTAGGAGGCCTTAAACTAGAAAAATTTTTATATTGTGCATAATTGATTTAAATTAATACAAGAATAAAGAATTTTCGTTCCTGATTTCCAAGTAAAAGTACATAATAACGAGCTTTTTTTTTCACGGGCCGCGGCCCCCATCATCTCGGACCGCTGAAACGCTAAAACGGCCACTGAAAATATAGGTATAATAAGATTTACCAAGTGAAGGCTGAGAACTAGCCGAATTTACTCGTATGTAATGTGAGGTTTATCTGAAAAGAAAAAAAACAGGTTTGTAAATCATTTTAATTTTAAAAATTGTATATAAACCCAGCCATTGATGTTTTTTAATGCAAATTAATTCTGATTATTTCAAATTAAAAAAATAATCTAAAGAATTCACCAAATGCACTAGTTTAAATATTTTAAAAAATTAAAATAGTTTAATAATAAAAACATTAGATTTATATAATTCTAATATTTATTATAGCCCAGTCAAATTAGGTGAAAATAAGGGTCAACCTCGGAATGAAAGATAATAAGCTGAATTTTTGTATGGACCTTTATTTTGGCATTCTAAATGATGTCTCAAAAGTCACATATGATCACGTGTCCGCGTCACGCGGTATTCCAGGTCAAAGGTCACGAAAATCAGTTTTTCGCGAATATCTCGTTTCCTATACCTTATATGATATTTGGACCTATTATAAAAGTTGTAGAGGATAAAATTCTCTACAATTTATATCTGAAGCATTTTTTATACGACTAACCGTTTTTGAGGTAGAGCGTAAAGAGTGCGCAGCGCATAGCCTTATATGGCTTAATGCACGTAATGTGTGACTCGTGGTATCGTACGGTATTAAGTCGTATAAAGTTTATTATTGATTAAAAAACAACTGCCATTATTTACTTACTAATTATTAATTATTTATATTTAATTATCTCTTTAACTCTTATATTTAACTATAGTGATTTTATACTTTTAATTCTGTTTTATATTAGGAACCGACCGAATATTCGGTTTCGGTTACGGTTTCGGCCAGTTTCGGCCAAAAATCATGGTTTCGGCCAAAAAGTGGCCGAACCTTTCGGCCGGCCGAAACCAGAGTCTGAAAAAATGGGATGAGACTCGCATGCAAAAAAAAAAAAAAAGGTCAAATAATTTGCACTTGAGGAGAAAAAATTTTAGTCTCCCTAAAAAAAAAGGTAAAATGATTTTCACGGGAGGGAAAAAAAATTCAATTCAATTCAATTTGACTGGGCTATTAATTCATATACCCGAAGAAAGTAAGGGTGTGCCGCCGGGAGTTGAACCACGGATCCACCAATTTGTACTCGGTTTGCCCTTACCACTAGATCACAGCACGGCATTCGGGTATATGAATTCACCCAGAAAGCAATTTTAGTTATCATATAATTAAAATTAAATTTGAGGGCTTCTCAATTAGCCCATCTAGATTGCACCTGGTCGACGGAGAAATTTGTGACGCCGAATTTGGGTCCATTTCTCAGGATGACTAAAATTGCTTTCTGAGTGAATTCATATACCCGAATGCCGTGCTGTGGTCTAGTGGTAAGGGCACACCGAGTATAAATTGGTGGATCCGTGATTCAACTCCCAGCGGCACACCCTTACTTTTTCGGGTATATGAATTAATAAATATTAGAATAAATATCTCTCGCGGCTTACATACGCGATATATATAATATCTTAAATATTATATATGTAATTTCTTATTTATACACTAGATTTAGTTTAAAAAAAAGGAGTTTTTTTTTTTGTTTATGTACATTTTGATGTTAAAACATCATCATCAGAACCTTAATACAAACTGACAAATTCACCTAGTGTTTATTTTTAATTATTATTAAATTATTTTAATTTTTTTTTTAAATAAATAATATCTTAGAAAAATTTTAATAATTAATTTTCTATTCTTTATTTAGGATCTATATTTATTTAAAGAAATTTTAGTATTAAGAATAAGGAGGCGTGAAATAGAACCGGGGACGATCACTTAGAACGCGCCCTAGACAATCTCGTTACCACGTTGTAAATTAATGTGCTAATACTCTCATTAAAGTGGCAATGCTAGAAACTTAGGAGCCCCTATGAGAGATTAAAGTTATATTAAATAAACTATAAGTTTGTTGTGGAACACAGAAGTTGTAGAAAATAAATGGTGGCTAAATATTTGATATGAATGAAAAAGGCAGCCAAATTAAAAATTAAAAAAAAAAAAAATTATTTTTAAATTAATACAAAAATTTTTCAATTCTCAGTCTTTATACTACTCGTCAATAATATAAATTTTGTCTTTCAATTTTAAATAAAACTGTATATGTATATTATCAATATCACGCTGTAAAAGATTAGATTGTGCTTAGGGCCGGTTGCTTCACATCTAGTCAACTAGTTAACTTATCCAAACGAAAGCAAATCATTAATATAGTAAACAAGAACACACTTAACTTTCAAGTTTTTTTCACATATAATTAACTATCTGAGGTATAAGGAAAGTTTAATGAAGTTAGTAACTTAATAAAGGCATTATTAGGCATTAATTATAAAAATATTAAAAATTAAATTAAATATTAATATAAATATTAAAAATGAAAAGAATTAATTAAAGCTAAATACAGTAGAATCTTGCTTAGCGAGCACCTCTCATAACAAGTAATTCGTATTACGAGCAAAACAAATTGAAGAATGATTTGCTTAACGAGCGATGTTTCGAATAACGAGTGGCGAGAAGAGGGGAAGTCCCGGATTGTGAGCATGTTACATCAGTCTGTCATGGGGGGATGTTATTGTTCCGCATAACGAGTATGGTTCCGGAACGAATTATGCTCGTTAAGCGAGGTTCCACTGTAATTTTTTAACAAAAATTTCCAAAAAAATAAATAAAATAAGATTGTGTTCCTAATTTCACTTGCTGGATTTTGGGTCTTAGCTAATTAACTACGATCTGGGGTCTTATTTAATCATATGATTAGTGAAGACTCCCCCGGCCCATAACTTTAAGAAGCACTGTTCAAAAAGATAAAAAAACTTTGAAAAAGTAAACTTTTTTACACAGAAATGGCATCAGCAAATAGATTTGAAATAAACATTGTTAATTCCTATTTTATTTAATTATTAATCTTATTTATTATTTAAAGAGAAATCATTAATATAGCCAACACATAAAACATCCCTTTTAAACAATAGATAGAACTGGATTAAAGATGGGCAAAGGGCGAAAACCAAACTCAATATCCCACACTCTCTAATTTTCAATAAGACAATCAATACTTTGATAATGTTTCGGTAATAATCCTAATCCGTATTGACAGTTCAATCGCAATCTCACTAACCAGTTACTAGATTGCCTGTATTTAAACAATGTTATCATTCCCAGGCGTTTTGGTGATTTGTTTCGTGAATGGGAATCCCCCAGGGATTTGTCACAAAGCTGGGGGACGGGGTGCCATACATTGTTTGCATGGATTGTATTCATATACTCGGCTACGTTTCTTATTATCTTGCCAGAGTAATTTCACACGCTTTTTTTTTCTAGTGAATAAAATTGGATTTAAATTAAAAAATTTTTTTCTTCTTAAATAAATAAGCCTATCTGAAATCATATTTAATAAAAATGTATATCTTAATTAAGAAAAAAAAATTAGGAACAGAGAATCGAATTCCGAGTGAATAACATAATCACTATTTATGTGTCATGTAAAGTCGGTTCCACAAGTTCCTGATGTGCTCGAAAGTGGAGCCTTAAGTCAATCAAGGCAATATTTTTAAAATAAATAAATCATCATTTTTTTTAATGGAATTAAAGGGGAAAAGTTACTTCTAAGATTTTTAACACTTTCGATTTTGGTTTCTAAGCTCAAAGCTCCACTCTCGAGCACATCAGGCACTTGTGGCACCGACTGTACTCATTTTTCATACTAAAAATATTACACAGAGATACGATGAAAATTTGGGATTGAAGTTTTTTCAATTTTTAATAAATAAAATTGTGGTTAATTTGCAGGTAGGCCTAAAATTTAGTGATTGATATTTTAAAATAAAAAAAAAAATTTGTTAGCAGCCCCCTTACGCCCTAGAGCCTCTGATTCTGTCTGTGCATCACTTGCATCATCCCTTGAGTCGTCCCAGTCTGAATTTGGGTCATAGTACTCATAATAATTATTATAACACTTAGTGCTTGTGTTATATTAATTTTGCTATTAAAATAAAATAAGGCAGTAAATTATAAAAACTTGAAAAATGAATTATTTAAAAAAATGAAAATTATTAAGTTAAAAAAATTTTTAAATCAACTAAATAATTGTCATTTATAAAGACAAATAAAGTGATTGAATAAATAAATTGTTTTATTTCGTATTTGATCTCCGATTTTGAAAGGAAATCCATGGTTTGAATGGATGATGAGTGCGAAGGAGGGGCGGGGGGGGGGAAGGATAGGGGAGGGAGAAGGGAATTGGAGTGATGCTGGAATTGGTATTCATTAAAAATTTTATTTTAACCACCTGTTCTGCCGCAGGGGATGCATGCAAGCACCGGGAACCAACCAGCCTTTCATTTAAATTCAAACACTAAAATCACTTCAGATTTTTTTTTTTTTTAATATGTCTTAGTTTAATTTTTTAAGAGATTGAAAAAAATAAAAAATCTGGCGTGAGTGACCGCACATCACACAATATTTTATTATAAAATTATGAAATTAAATCTGAGAGATCTGAAAAAAAAAATACTAGATTTTTTTCTTTATAATTATATATTATCAGCCCGTGACCCGTGACTCAGAGAGAAGACATTCAGGGTCCAGGGTTCACTTCCCGTCCCAAGTGGGAAAAATTTATTTCATTTGAATTGGCTAGTAAATAGAGATGGAGTCTAAAATGGCATTAGATGCCGAAAAAAGACCTTAAACAAATTTAAAAAAAAAATTATACTGTATATTAGCACCAAAAAAGAGTACCTGATATGCTCGAGAGTGGCGCCTAGAGCTTAGGCAACCAAAATGCTTAGCCGTCAGAATTGTTGTCTTAAATTCAGTTGCATCTAAAAAATGATTTATTTATTTTAAGAATTTTGGTTTGGTTGCCTAAGCTCAAGGCTCCATTATCGAGCATATCAGGCACTTGTGGCTCTGACTGTACCACAAATATATTATAATTAACAATTAATTATATTTTGAAATATAGGAAAACTTTATCTATGATACTACAAAATAGTTGTGTCGCAGTTTGCGGGATATATATGTTGATAATATTTTACATAATAAGAATAATAAGTTTACTGAGATTATTATTTTCTCCTATAAAAATTTTAAAAATAAAATTGAATAGCACGTGGGCGTTGGGTTTTCCCAATCGTTAAATCAAATCAACAGATGATATATTTATCGAATGTGTTGGAAATCCTCCAGAAAAGAAGACCCTAACAATCTGGCCTTGATCCCCAGGCCCTTAAACAGAATGCCTACCTGCCTGTGCCTCCTGGCCTTTTGCACCCACCCTAATCGTCAAACGCCCTCACCAACCTTAAATACAGACCGGGGCCGTTTCCTTTTTCAAACAACTCAACCTCATATTCAATATTTTCTCTTTTTTTAATCCCTGTTTCCTCTTTTTTCATTTCTTTGAGTGAACATATTGTGAACTTTAATATCCATTCAAATAAAAAAGTCACTGCCTGTGCATGCTTGCTCGTGCTTGAACCTTACTTTACTTCTCAACACACACAAAAAAAAAAAAAAAGATTCCTTCTTTTCTATTCTAGTTAATAATTAATACATTAACATTTTTTCAAATTATATGATAGACCTTTTAAACTTAATTATATATACTTTGGTGAAAAGAATTTCAAACATTTTTTTTTAATTTAGCTACTATATTTATGAAAAATAGATTTACAAAAAAATAATTAAAAATAAAAATAGTATCAAACGAAAAATAAATTTAAAAAAATATCAAATATAAGCTAAATTCCAAAAAAAAAAACAGTGTATTCTTAGTAATTTAGAAAAATACACACTTCGGTACAAAGTTTTGCCTACATAATGTCGAAATATAATATTTAAAAATATCTAAGTTGGACCCAAGAAACCAGTGGCGGATTAATGCAATTTTGTCGGGGGGGGGGGGCGGTTTTTTTTTTTTTTTTATTTAAGGACTTTGTCAGCATCTATGGCCATTTAGACTTCTTTCCTATTTATTGGTAACAAATTCAATTGAAATTAGAGAGCGAAAATCATAATTTCTTTAGAATACTAGTTTTTATAACTGTTTGAATTTCTTCTCGGAGGGGGGGGGGGGCGATCGCCCCTCCCCCCCTTTAATCCGCCCCTGCAAGAAACTGCTGTTTTCTTTTTGTAATTGATATCAAGAGAAATTCCACCTCACTAGGGATACTAGACCTCTATTTCTCTAAAGCTTATTTTTCTATCTTTTTTTTTTTTTTATTAAGATTATGAAGAGGAGATTAGTCCCTGGGATAAAGCAGTTAAGCTTAAAATCCTAAGTTGAAGGCACCACCTTAAGCAAAAAATTTGGGGATAATCCCAGGAAAAACATCACATTTATGAATAGAAGAATATTCTCCATTTTACGCAGAATGAATTTTTGTACAATGACGTCATTTGAAGAAGGGAGAGCAAAGGGACATTTGTCCAGCGGCGTAACTAGTCTTTGAGGGAGGGGGGAAGCTAAACTTTCGAAGTTTTCTTTGTAATTATTCTCCGGATTTATGATATAAAATGAATTTATTATGAAATATTAAAAAAAAAGCTGGAGATTCCGGGAAAAAAGCCGGATGCTAGGGCGCCTATGTCATTAAATTCTATGATCGAGGGGAGCCAAAGACTTGGTGCGCTGAGGCAGTGGGGGGGGGGGCGAGCGCCCCCCTTCGCCCCCACCTGGATACGCTACTGAATCCAAAGGATTCACCGTTGGCATTAGTTGAAACAGTCTTAAATTTAATTAAATTATCATCTAATTATACATGAATAAATAACACAAGGTTAAGTTTCAAAAAAAATTATTTTAGCTTATGAGCATTTCGGCGTTAATATGTCATCTTCAGAGCTGTGACACAAACTTTGTGTTAAAATAAAAACATTTTAAAACTTAACCTAGAGTTTTTTTTTTTTATTTATCTATTGATATAATTAGATGATAATTTAATTTTAAAAAATTTATATATTTATTTAAAATAAATAATATAATTACGTTTAAGGATTTTAGTGGGCATAGTGTTTGTTTCAATGAATTTTGTTAAATATTTGTAAAATTTATTCTAATTTATTTAGTTTTTTTTTTTTTTTTTAATAAATTTCATAAGAAGTTGCAATTAAGTTAAAAATATTTTTAGTAAAATTTGCTTTTAATTTACTACGAATAATCTAGAATGGTTCTGGGATTTTTTTTTTTTATATGGGGGCGTGGAATGCTAGAATTTTTGTTCATAAAAAAGATAACAGTTCCAAACAGATAAACGTAATTTTTTTTTTTTTTTAATAACAAAATCACTATTTTGAAAATTAATAAATATAAAAAACTATAAATTATTATATAGTGAGAACTCAAAATATTTAGTTTAGATCTTATGGTGGATGTGTGTTTGTGGGGGGGGGCGGGATTGTGGAAATGATAAATAATTTTTTGCCACCCCCCCCCCCCCAAGCAAAAAGCAAAACCTGAAATCACATCCCATGTGGACCATCTATAATAGGAGATCAGCTTTATTTATTTATTTAAAATTAATTAAAAGATTTTTGAATCAGTAAAGAAAGAACCGATATATAAAAGTATTAAATATTTATATTTTCAGATGTAAAACTTTTTATTCAGAATCTTTGTAAGAAAATAAAAATACTTTAAGCAGGGGTGTAGCCAGAAGGGAGCATTCGGGCGGCGGATAAAAAAAAAAGAAGTGGGTAGGGATGTGCCATGTTTATATCTTTTTTATTACACTGGGAAAATTAAAAAGAAATTAGTTCATTCTTTTAAAATATAAGAAACTTTCTAAAGAGCTTTTTAGTATATAATATATAATATAAAATATACTAAAGGTAGATATCTCAAGGGGAATTCTCTCCCTTTTCTCTTGAGAGGAATTTGCAAATTGATGTTCGATTATTATTATAATAATTAGTGGTTTAAGGGTGGGTTGTCTAGCAAGGCCATTAGCGCCTCAGCTCCTTTCATTAATGGTTGAAAGAAAATACGACAAGAAATGAGAGGAAGTTCCTGCGACACAACCACTGGCGTAGCATGGGTGCGGGTATTGTGGTGTCACTCCAAGAGTGAAAACTTTTTTTATTTCGGCATCTTAGGCCATATAGACTTTCACTTTTTACTTTCTTAATATAAATATAAAGACACAATTCATAGTGTATTAATTTTATAGAAAATCGTGATATATTATTATTTTTATTTATTTATTATTATTGGATCCGAACGAATAATCGATTATTCCGATTAAGTCGATTATTGGATCCGGGCAGGAGAAGAATCGATTATTCCGATTAATCGATTATTGGATCCGGGCAGGAGAAGAATCGATTATTCCGATTAATCGATTATTGGATCCGAACAAACGAATAATCGATTTCTATTTTTCCGTCTTTGTGAAAATCATTTGACCTTTTTTTAGTATACGAGTCTCATCCCATCTTTTCAAACTGGTTTTTGCCCGAAAAAATAATCGATTATTTACCCAATAATTGATTATGAAAAATTATCCATTAATCGATTTTTTTATAATCGATTATTACAAAAAATCGATTAATCGATTATTTTGCCCAGCCCTAGCAAAGAGTTGCTTGAAATTGTCGAATTTTGAATGACGGTCAAAACAATTAAATAAAATAAATAAATTAAAATTTTATTAAATCAGTATAAATTTAATTCGAGAAAGAACCGAATGTTGTTTGCGGTCAGGACTGAGGCGTAGCTAAAGGGAGAGAAAGAGAGTCAACATTTTGCCAAAAAAGAGCAGAAGTGGCAAGCTAATTTAATTAATTATATGTTTTAAAATAATTAATATTTTAAAATTGTTATTAATAACATACAAGAGATGTAGCGATTTTTAATTGACTGTAGTTCATCAATTTTTTTTGTATTAAATATAGGCAAATGTCTCTATTATCCATGTAACATGTCCTATTAATTGGCATATATGCAGTGCATGAGGTAAATAAATAAAAATAGAGAAGTTATTTTTCGTCATTTCTGATAAATAATTTTTTACCATGTTTCGTTCAGGATAATATCAATAAAAATTCTGGAGTGACTGGTCGCACAGCACACAAATTTCTACCCTCGGTAAATGACACACCAGATTTTTTGCGTCGATATATATTTAGTTTACGTCAGTATAATATAGTAGAATTCAAGATATAATATTTATAAACATAAAAAAAATGTATATTTTGTAACCATGTCAATTATTTCTTCCTATGAAGAATAAGAGTAGTGTGCTTCAAACAATTTTCAGGGCAAAATGAGAATATACAATTGAAAGAGCAACTAAAAAATAATTGATTTTTTAATTTTAATCAAAATCGTTAGAGCGAATTTTGATAAAAATATAAAAAAAAAACTTTAAAATTACATAAGTAAAGTACTAGTACTTTTTGGCCGATTTTATTTAAAAGCTTATTTTGAGTGTACCTAACTTAAATATAAAATTTTAATCCTGTAGCTCATTTCCTTAAACACTGAAAGTTCCAGGTTACTAATCTATATAATGAAAATTTTTTATTAAAGATAAAATAATAAATTAAATTCAGTACAAAAAAGTGAAGATAAAAAAAAAGATTTTAAAAATTGATTTACATATATTATATATATATCGTATAATATAATCTGAAGGTTAAATATTTTTATATATATAAAAAAAAAAAAAAAAACAATCTTCCAAATGTTTCGTTAATAACATGTATAAGATAGACAGGATACTCGATTTCAACAACTAATTATTGTTGTTCATATGTGAAAAAGCAATTAAAGTGAATAAAAGAAACGCGTGCGAGTCGGATGAGTCAGCCCGGGGGCTATACCAAGGGCGGGGCATGAGTCACGGAAAAATAGGGGAAAAGCGTAGAAAAAATACAAAATAATAATAATAATAATAATAAAATAAAAAAAAGAGACGGGTGTCTACTACAGGGAGAAGTTATTTGATTCAAACATTTGCTCCTCTCTTTTTCTTCATTTATAAATGGCATTCCAAAGCTTTAATTAGAATTAAATCTCAGCGCAAGTTTCGAATGATTGCTCCCTTTGTGTATCTCAATATACATAAAATGACTATTTATTTTAAAATAAAATAATTGGAATCATTCTCATAAATTAAGTTTTATTTTAATTAATTAATTAAATTACAACGAGAGATGCTTTGTGCTCTCTTTAGGGAGCTTTAAATTCCGGATGTTAATGATTTTAATTAAAAAAATTTGTTTAAATAAGAATTTTTTTTTTTTAGATTAAACTATCAATTCTAGTTGAAACATTATGTAAATTGAAAAGTTAAGAAATTTAAAAAAACACTAGGTTATATGATTTATTAAAAATTAGTATGTGTCATGATTTAATTATTGATACATGAGTGCCTGCAATAAGATTTTTTAAAAATCTTTGAAATTAGTGTTTTTTAATATTAAAAATTTAAAAATTTCCGGGATATTTTAAAAGAAATTAGGAATAAATATGACATCGCCAGCTTTGAAAATTAAAATTATATAGAAATGGTATGTTGATCAATGGCATAGCTAGTCCACCTTCGTTTAAGAATTCAAAAATAAATTTCAGCATAAGAAAAAAAAAAGAAATTTTAAACAATATGTTGATGGACCTAAAATTCAGGGTGTCGAACCCAAGGGCAGATACAAGGGGGGGGGGGCAAAGGGGGTAATTACCCCCCTGAGATTTGAAAAAAATTTATTTTTAATGTAAAATTTTAAAAATTAATACTTAAAAATTTGTTTTGCATTTATATTCTGGCAAACAAGTACAGAATGCGCCTTTAAATTTCCTAAATTAAGAAAAAATAGTGTGCTGTGCGACCAGTCACACCATATTACCCCCCCCCAGAAACACCTCTGGATCCGCCCTTGGTCGAACCTGAGATCTCAAATCTGTCTAGGCCATCGATCCCCACCGGATATCTTGGAGATCTCGGGTTCGATTCCCGGGGTCCATGGTATGTTCAAATATAAATCTCACATTTAATTAAATAGTTACGCACACTATCCGAGTCCGAATCTTTTGAATAATAATGAAGTTGGAGTGCAGATCACCTGGTCAAAAATAAGCCCCCTCTCTTTTTGTCTTTTTAATTGGGGATTTCCCTAACATAAAAACAAAATTAATAATTGAATAACAAGAAAAAAATCACAGAAATAAACATCTGCTTTCTGAATAAATTTGTAAATATTTTTGTGCACGCCGTACATTAAAATAGATATAACGTCATTCATTCATTCATTGAGACGCACTGAAGTGAGAAAGTCTGGTGGGTTGAAGACACTTTGGAGCAGGTCCTTGGGAAAGGAGGTTCCCCTTGGAAAGGTGGAGACACAGTCAGCCCCCTCAGAATTTGTTATACCCACACATATCCGTTTAAGTATAGATTTCAATTTATTTCAAATGAATGAATCATGTATGATGAATAAGTATTATATTTTGAAAATCTCATATTTCACAGGCACAATAAAAGAATAAATTATACAGGTGGATTTGCTTTTATATTTATATATAATATTTTTGTTTTTTGTTATTATCAAGTGGAAAAAAACTTAATTTAAAAACAATGATGAATTTCGACAATTGAATTTTCATCCTATAACTACAATATTACTCAGGTATATTTTTTTTTATTCCTAAGTCAAAATTTTTTAAACATATATACATGTCAAAAATTTGATGTCTAGATTTTGATGGATATACACGTTCAAATCATTTGTTTTTTAGATGCTCTTTAAAATGTATATTCTCATTTTACTCTCAAAATTGTTTGAAGCACACTTTACTGTTGTAATTCATAGGAAAAATAGGAGAAATAGTTGTCATGGTAATAAAATATAAATATTTTCCATGTTTATGAATTTCTAAAACGCCAAATGGAATATTGAGAAAATTGGAAAAAACTAAAAAAGTACATCAGTAAAGTACTAATACTCGAGGTTTTGCAAAGATGAGACCTAGCCTAATTTGTTTCCTATGCCGCAAATAGTAAATATTTAAAATTTGAAAAAAATCGTTAAAGCAAATTAAGAGAAAAGTGAAAAAAACTAAAAAAGTACATCAGTAAAGTACTAGTACTCAAGAGTTCCCAAAGAAGTGACCAAGATTAATTTGTTTTCTAAGCCGCGAATAGTAAATATTTAAAATTTGAAAAAAATCGGTAAAGGGAATTTCAAGAAAAATGGAAAAAACTAAAAAAGTACATCAGTAAAGTACTAGTACCCAAATTTTCTTAAAGATGAGACCTAGTGCAATTTCATATTAATAGTATATATTTAAAATTTGAAAAAAATAATCGTTCAAGCCGTTTTCGAGAACTGATGTGCTTACAAACAAACGTACAGTGAGGGACAATATTAAGTCCCTACCATGCGATTTCTACTTGTGATTATTTTATTGTTTTTATAAAATAAAATATAAATCTTTATTGGAAATTTTCTAGGTTTCAAACATGAACGTTTCCATTAAAAAATATATAATCTTTTTTTATAAACAATGAAATAATCACAAGTAGAAAACGCATGGGTGAGACTTAATATTGTCGCTCTCTGTACATTGTTAGTTTAATAATATTAAATTAGATAAACAAAAACATCCAAGAAAATTTGAAGAAAAAATATCCAATTACAATAAAATGAAAATAGTAAAAAAAAATAAATGAAATAATAATATCTAGGGGGCCGGTAGGGGGGGGGGGGGGGGGGGGCCCCGGGGGGGGAGAAGGGGGGGGGAAAAAAAAAAAAAAGGGGGGGCCAATATAGAAAGCAGATTTTTGAGTTTTATTTTACTTCTCAAAGTAATCATTAAGCATACATAAAAATATCTTGAATTGCATCATTACTAAAAAACTTAGGAAATTGCAATAGATAATAATAATAATACACTAAATTTCCTACAAGGTGAAAGTCGTTTGTTGTTCTTTTTCTCTTTCTCCTATAATAATTAGAGCTTTAAGTTTCATGATTTCGTTTAAATATATATAAGAAAGTTTGCTTAGTACAAAATTATTCTAATTATATATTCATCTGTGGGGTGGAATAAAAAAAAAAAAAACTAATTGAATTTCAAAATAAATTTTTTTTTAATTATTTAAAATTTTTATATTCACTTCCATATCATAATTGTTCTTAATTATTAAAATTATTTAATTAATAAATGAATTAATTTATTTTCATATCAGCTCTAAAGTATCTAAATTCAACTTTTTTTTCGTGTAGGCTATATGCAACTTAATTAAAATTTTTTCTTTAATCTTATAAAAGAGTTTTAACCCGGGTATATACAATATTAAAAAAGAATTTTATATATTTAATATAATTATTAAAAAAAAATTTAATTTAACAAAATAATATTTTGTTATATTATAATATGAATTTTCAGTTTGGTTTGAAATTAGGTGACCAAATTTCTAACGAGATGATTCGTGACAGCTTCCTGGCAGTTACAAAAATTAAAACAAAAAATTGCATCTCAAAAGTTAAACAATAAGATAAGGATGTTTACTGAAATAAGTTGCTTAGTCTATATTTATTTATCTAAAACTTTTACGTTTATCATCTCATATTTCGATTTAAACATCAATGAATGAATTTTGCATGAATAAACATTTTCTATAGGATTGGAATTTTATCATTCAATATTTCATATCAATTTTTTGAAAATATCATTAGAGCGAAATAAAAATGAAATAATTTGTCACTTGAATTTATGACAATTATATGAATAGTGGAATCTCGATTATTCGTATTTCCCTCTAATTCGTACAAACTTTCCGGTCCCAGAGAAAATCCCGATAACTGGTATAAAAACAATGCATTTCAGTTCCCTCGGTAATTCGTATTATTTTTATGCTCAAGGTCACTTAAAACTTCTTATATATCGTATTTCCAGCTGTAAAAATCTCTTTAATTCGTACTGTTTTCAAAAGAGAGAAGGAGATTTAGCTTCTACATTTTTTCATTCCTTTCTACAATTCTCTTTCGTGTTCAGATACACATACAAAAATTGGATATCTCCACATTAACAATTGTGTGTTTTCGTTAATACGTTTTTTAATTTTTTTTAAATCTTGTACTCCAGATAATTGGTATTTCCGATACCACACCGTCGGTCCTGTGACGATATGAATTATCGGGATTTTACTATATTTGATATAGATATAATTTAGAAGCCAAAAAGATCAAGTTCACTTTTTGAATTTTTTTATTATAAAATTAATATTTGTTATTAAATAAAGAATCTCTATATATATATATAAAGAGAGAATTATATAAAGCGCTAGGTCACTCACTTCCTTTTTATGTGCTTGTTCTCTCGCTGATTGGCCTGAGTGAGAGGAAGTGGAGCAAGTGAGAAATTTAAAACTTTAAGTCACAGAGAAAAATGTAATAAAATATGTAGAGGAAAGTAGAAATTTAAAACTTTAAGTCACAGAAGGAAATTTAAAACTTAGAGTCACAGAGGGAAATTTAAAACTTTAAGTCACAGAGGGAAATTTAAAACTTTTCAATTGCTCGCCGAGGGCGGACACTTGTTATAATTATATATTTTTAAGTTGCATCAAATATGCTGGGTATATTATATAATAGCTTAAGAAACAGCCGAGGTATTTTGAAAGACTGACGTCATCAGAGGCACCTTGGACAGAGTGATACGGAATCCAAACCTCCTTGACCTCAAATCTCAAAATAATAATATACAGAGAGAAATAGTGTTAAAATTTTAAATGCTGTTAACAAGTATTCTTTTCTAGGGGGGGAGGGAAATTTGTAAAAAAAAAAATATTTTCTGACTCCAGAATATATCATTAGATCAGAGTTATAATGAATTAAGTTTAATAAGAAATTTCATTTAATTTATAATTGTTTAATTATTTAATTTCCGACAGTACTGTACATTTGAATTCAAGATGAAAAATTTATAAACATGGGAAAATATTTATATTTTGTTACCATGTCAACTATTTCTCTTATCTTTCCTATGAAGTTCAAGAGTAAAGTAGTCTTCACAAGATTTCAATAGCAAAATGAGAATATAGATTTAAAACAAACATCTAAATAATAATTGATTTTTGAATTTTAATTAAAACCGTTGGAGCGAATTTTGAGAAAATCGAAAAAAAAAACTAAAAAAGTGCGTCATTTAAGTCAAATAATTCCCCTGGAACGTGAAAATAAGCTTTGAACAAAATCGGTCAAAAAGTACTAGTAGGCCTACTTTACTGACGCACTTTTTTAGTTTTTTTTTTTTTTTTCGATTTTCTCAAAATTCGCTCCAACGATTTTAATTAAAATTCAAAAATCAATTATTTTTTAGATGTTTTTTATGGATATACATTTTTTTTTTTCTTTCTCTTACCATATTTTAAATTTATTGCAATATAAAGCTAAAGTAGTTTAGGTATTTTCTAGAACGTATTCAAAGAAATCTTTTCTGAATGATTAAATCCAGTTCCTTTCTTTATATTACAATAGTGTGATATGATTCATAAATAAAATTTATCAATGGCCTGTGTCTATACAAATAATCCGGGGCTGAGAAGGTAGGAGTATCCTGCGAGTGACACAAAACCATCCCACGTCTCCAAGACAAGAGAGAGGAGAGGTTCAAGAACAAAGGACACTTTTTATTGGCGTCAGTTCAATATGTATGCATTGTACCAAATGAAGAGAGAGAGAGAGACAGAGGATGACCAGCACCGGTTGTTCTCCTTCTCCTTCATTTCCTGTTGACGTTTTCAGGATGCACTCACGGGTATCCGTGTGTTTATGTGTGGGTGTGTGTATGTGAGTGTGGGCTTTTGTGAACCAAGCCGACACGTACAGGCTTGCCAAATGGTCACTTTCCAACCTGATTGTGAAACAAAAAACTTATTTTAAAAGATAATATAAATAATATTTTAAATATAGATATTGACATATTCTGTATTTTTTGAATAATTAATTATAAAAAAAATTCAATCAATTAAAAAAAAAAATCTAAAGTAGTCATTTGTATTTATTTTTTATATGGTCAAAAGATATCCCGTACGGATTCAAGGTCTCGTGACGTTTTTATTACTTTCTCTTACCTATATATATATATATATTCAATATAAAGAGAGAAAGTATTGGATTCATGTCAAAAATAACGTCGAGATTTTGATGGATATACACGTTTTGATATCCCCTGAGTTCGAAAAGTGGTTTTCGCAACATGGTCTGTCTGTGTGTGTGTCTGTGAACAAAATATCTCAAGAACAAAAAGAGCTAGGAGGTTGAAATTTTATTTTGAACAAAATCAGGCAAAAAGTACTAGTACTTTACTGATGTACTTTTTCAGTTTTATTCGATTTTCTATGCTCTTTAAAATGAATATTCTCATTTTGCTCTCAAAATTTTGAAGCATACTCTTGTACTTCATAGGAAATATAGGAGAAATGGTTGTCATGGTAACAAAATATAAATATTTCCCCATGTTTATATACATCTTGAATTTTAATATATCGGTGGAAACTAAATATATCGCTACACAAAAAATCTGGTGAGACAAGTACAGTAAGAGAACGTTGTGTGCTGTACGACCAGTCACGCCAGATTTTTTGATTAATTATAATTGAAATTAGAGTAAGAGAATTGACGTCGATATTAGTAAAGGGGAAGTGAAAGTAAAAAATACAATATATTTCCGGCTTGGTGATATGGACCAAAAATTAATATAAGCAGAATAAATGTATTGTAAAAAAAGACGGCAAACCTGTTTTTTTTTTTTTTTTTTTTTAAGTTTGCGTGTCAAAAAATAAAATATTACTTTCCACTTCAAGATCATTATCAAAGTTATTTTTTTGCATTAAGCTATTTTTTTTTCTTTAATCCCTTTGAATTATTTACTAACCTCCGAATCAATACTATCAATTTATTTATTCGAGATTTACTTTAAAAGTATGATGGAAAATTTTTTGTGTTGTTTAATTTTAGAAATAAATATTGTTTCATGATATCACATAGACAAGGCGGGAGTATATTGTTGGATGAAGTCACACAACTTGAGAGAAACAGGAAAGGAAGAATGAAAAAAAACAGGGAGGGGGTGTAGGATAAAGATACGACGATTGGGGAAGAAGAGAGTGAGCGAAAGGGAAGATCGCCAACAGCTGGAAGAAATTGGAGAAGACCCTCCAGACTAGAGACAGACTCCAGAAGCCTTTGGCGGAATCCACACCTGGCCTGGGGTGAGAGAGAGACTCAACGCCTATTTCCTCCCCCTCTTTCTGATGATTAACATCAATGTTATTTTCCAGACTTTTGTATATATGTCCTCGCCAAATAGTCTAACCACTATCTGTATTAAAAATACAATAACAATATTGTAAAAAAAAACTTTTAAGATTTCTTAAATCCGTTGAAGTTTAATATTCTCAATGGCAGAATAAAAAATCTGCATATCTCATATTTGGATATTTTATACACAATAAATACAAAATTTCATAATTGCAATTTTTTTTTTTTAATGTGTAAAAAGTTCTAAAAGGGGACCCCCTTTTGAATCGAAATTAACATACAAATCCCCATAGGGATTTAACATTGGCTCAATGGAAGAGAGAGCCGGAAAGTGAATATGAAAAAAACTGAATTACATCAGCAAGGTGTACTTCAAACAATTTTCACGAAAAATATTACTGATATACTTTTTAAAAGGGCATTTAAATAATAATCGATTTATATGAATTTTAAAAAAATATTTATATTTTGTTACCATGGCAACCATTTCTCCTATCTTTCCTATGAAGTACAAGAGTAAAGTGGTCTTCAGAAGATTTCAACGGCAAAATGAGAATATACATTTTAAAGAGCATCTACTGATTTATGAATTGAAAAAAAAAAATCGTTTTAGCGAATTTTGATAAAATCGAAAAAAACTGAAAAAGTACTTCAGTAGAGTACTAGTACTCTTTGGCCGATTTTGTTCAAAAGCTTATTTTGAGTGTCCGGGAGGATACCTAACTTAAATTTAATATTTCAATCCGGTAGCTCAATTTCTTCATGCTAAATTACACAGACCAATTTGCGGGACCCACTTTTTTGCACCTCAAAACATGGATATCCATTAAAATCTCGACAAGGAATTTTTGACATGATCGCAATATTTTCTCTCTATATGCAGTATATTTCATATATAGGGTAAGAGAAAGTAAAAAATTTCTTTTCATTGGACGTCAGCCAATTCATTATTTCATCCAATACTTTACAGTTGAAAGAGCCTTTAAGGGGAGAAATAAATAAATAAGCGAATTGGGTTGTTGTTTTTCACCCTGAAGCTATGCCATTTAATACTTAGCAAAATAACCGGAGAGTCATTTAAAAAGGTTGTATAAATAAAAGATTAATTTGTCTTCGATGCAAAGAATACTTAAAAATACATTTCTTATGGGAGAAATCGTAACTTTAGGAATTAATAACTCAAAAAGTTATAGGAATATCGGGATGAAAATAATTTTTCTGTAATCCCTAGAAGGTCCTGTTTAAGCATAAAAAATTTCGTTTCAAAATTCCAACGGGAAGTTGATCAAACAGAGCGTGACAGACAGACAGACGGACATTAGTGATTTTTCAAAGATCCTGACTATATAACAGCAGAGCCGTAGTCAGAAAATTTTTTTTTGGAGGGGGATAAATCCTCCCTCCTTAAAGATTATAACTTATATTGGAATATTTTCACGATGCCCTTGTAGCAGTGTTAACAGTTTGGAAATCACTGACCTAGACAAGAATATTAAATTTTGACTATGTTAAATCCCACATTCCTTCTGAGACCATTATTAAAATAAGAAAATAAAACGTTTCTTTAGAGGTTAAGAAATTTTTTTCAAATGTTATCTTTATTTCTTGAAATTACTACAAAGAATGGTCTCTTGACTTTGCTTGTTTGCTCTATCTTAGTTATTATTTATTTAATTATTTTTTATGATTTATATTAGGTCGAGTAGAGAAGAAAAGATATTTGAGTTTATTATTAAGTTATTACTTACTTAGAAATAATCTTAATTAATTTTTTTTTTTTTTTTGACCCAAATAATTAAATGAAATAATCTAATAGCTCCATAATCCCAATAAACAAGGGCGGATCCGGCAGGTGTTTTCTGGGGGGGTAATTCCACCTTTACCCCTTTTCCCCTTTGTATCCGCTCCTTGTGTGGAGATTGTTTTTCTTTTTTTATAATATAAATGTGGCTAAGCTTTTTTAAGAACAAATTAAATGTCACACCTCTTAGTGAAAAAGTTGAAGTTAACAGTATGTATTATTAGTTGAATTTTTGATAGCAATCACCTTTTTCAACTGAGTCACCTTTTTTAGCTTTATTTCTATAAAAAATTGTATTTAGTATAAAACTTTAAAAATGTCTTCCGTCTTAAAAGAATATTTAATTAATTTTCTGCCCCCTCTCTGCCCTCTCCCCCTTCTCCTTCTCCTCGCTGCAACCAAATGGGAGTCATATGAACCACTGGCAAAGTAGAGGTTTGCACAATTTCGGTAGATATTCGGAGTGTGTGTGATTGTGGGCGCCACGTGACCGGCCGAAGGTGAAAGCGCGGCCTGCGCAGGAATGCCGTCGTCCTGGCCTTGAAGGTAGTCGCCATCGCTATCGCCACCTGTGGCTAAATCTCTTCTCCCTTCCAGCTTGGCGAAGGCCCCTCACCCCTCCCTTCATCTCACGCATATGAATGGTGTGTGTTCCCTTCGAAAACACTACAAATATCAACAATTTATTATTACCAATGAAAAACATATAACCAAGTATTTATTAATTTAAATAAGCGAAAAATGTAGTTACCGCCGGGACTTGCACCTCGGATCTTGTCGATTTACGCTCAACACGCCCTACTGTTGGGCCACAGTACGCACTCGCTTATTTAAATTATGATAGATCGCTGATTTCAGTCTACTAGAGAAACGCCGCTCTCAATCAAGCGTTCAGATTTCTCCGCTGCTGAGGCGCGATCTAGATGGACGTTTTGAGAAATTAACTCAATTATGCAATTAATAAATAAAGAATTATATATATCATGTGTTGGTCCATGAGGTAATTATGAAAAACATAGTAACCAAGTATTTATTAATTTAAATAAGCGAAAAATGTAGAGTACCGCCGGGATTTGCACCTCGGATCTTGTCGATTTACGCTCACACGGCCTACATTTTTCGCTTATTTAAATTAATAAATACTTGGTTATATGTTTTCATAATTACCTCGTTGATCCATTAACATGATCTATATACCCCTTTATTTATTAATTGCATAGTTCGAGTTAATTTCTCAAAACGTCCATCAAGATCCGCCTCAGCAGCGGAGAAATCGAACGCTTGATTAGAGCAGCGTTTCTCAGTAGACTGAAATCAAGGATCTATCATATTAAATAAGCGAGTGCGTACTGTGGTCCAACAGTAGGGGCGTTTGCAGCGTAAATCGACAAGAGTCCGAGGCCTAAATCCGGCATGTGGTACCTACAATTTTCGCTTATTTAAATTAATAAATACTTGGTTATATGTTTTTCATAATTACCTCATGGACCAACACATGATATATATAATTCTGTTAATTATTACCAATGTCAGTTATTCATAATCTTTTTGGGTGTTGTCCTCGTAAGATATGAAATATTTCCAATACAAATTTACTTTTTTCTTGTCTCTTTTCATAAGAATAAATCTTTATTTAAATAAATTCGCACTCTTCGAAAGAAGTTACACATCCCAAATGATTTCTTTATTTAATTGCAGAAAGAGTATTGATTACATTATGTATCGCAAGTCCGTTGTTAACAACCCCTAAATTTTTCACATAATCTTCAAATTTATAGATCTTCACCAAACATTATTTTCGACTAGAAATTAATTTTAATTTCTACTACCTATATATGTTAATATAGAAAGAGAAAGTATTGGATTCATGTCATAAATTCGATGTCGAGATTTTGATGGATATACGCTTTGAGATCCCCTAAACCCAAAAAAAAAAAGAAGTTTTTGTATGCTCTGCTGCCTCGTGAACAAAATATCTCAAGAACGAAAAGAGCTATAAGTTTGAAATTTTATATTTCAGTTAGGCACCTTCATGGGGATGTAGGCAACAAAGCTTTTGAAAAATCGGCCAAAGAGTCCTAGTACTTTACTGATGTACCATCTATTGCAATAGTATTGGAGAATAAAGCCCGGAAGTTAGGCAGCCCAAATGGCAGCTGGTCTGTCTAAGAAATATCTTTTTCAAAGCAGATAATAGGGCGATCGGCCTTTATTACCATAAAAATTTATCTTTTTAATATATTAGTGAACGTGTACCATTTGGGCTGCCTAACTGCCGGGCTTTATTCTCAATACTATTGCAATAGATGGTATCTTTTCAGTTTTTTTTTTTTCGATCTTCTCAAAATTCGCTCCAACGATTTTGATTAAAATAAAATAGACTTTGACATTATTTTATTAATATATATATTTGGGGTCCAGGCATTCAATATTCAAATCAAGAGTCGCGGGAGCGACTCGTCGCCGAGCATGTGAAAAGCAAAAGAAAGCAAAGAAACTCTTAATACTACCATTTAGTTGACATTCCAATAGATGCCAATGGCCCATTGCATTTAGATGGACGAGTCGTCCCTAGACTATATTATCAAGAATGATTTTAAATCCTTAATAAAAGATAGGGACGTGAAAAAATTTTTTTGAGAAACTTTTCTCTTTCTGGGCGAATATCTCAAAAAGTTTTTAAGATATCGGAGCCAAATTTTTTTTATATTAAACTAGAATAAATAAGGATTATTTTGAGCACGAATTCAAAAAAATTCCAGTGCCAAACAGAATGGCAGAGGCTCAAAGTTGAGATTTTGCCGATTTCGGAAGGTCAAAAGTTAGTCTCTTATTTTTCCTTTTTTTTTTTCTTTTTTTTCTTTTTTTTTCATTCTTTTCTTCAATTTTCAAATTTTTAGACAAAGCTACAGGTTTCCCTGCTGGACCGATTTGGATGAAATTTAAAATACAAATAGATACTATCAAAAACCCGATACCTTTGATATAAAATTTCATTTTGGATCAAAAGTGACTTTTTGAGAGGTATTCAAAATTTCAAATTTGTCCTATCTTTAACGTGGCGAAAAGACAATTCTAACTATTTTGCTCCCTGATGACGTCATCTAGGAACATATCTATTAATATTAGTAATTTTCATCCCTAATGGAATAACAATTTTTAGGATAAATCCATTCAGATAGAAATACAATAGATTAACGTGATAAGAAGAAGTGCTACCAACATAACAAAAATAAAAATCCTAAAATTTTATAAAATTTGGTGAAATCCTATGTTTATCGTTTCGAATGAATACCAAACGAAGTATTTACATTCTACCAACATAACAAAAATAAAAAACCTAAAATTTTATAAAATTTGGTGAAATCCTATGTTTATCGTTTCGAATGGATACCAAACGATGTATTTACATTCTACCAACATAACAAAAATAAAAAACCTAAAATTTTATAAAATTTGGTGAAATCCTATGTTTATCGTTTCGAATGGATACCAAACGATGTATTTACATTCTACCAACATAACAAAAATAAAAAACCTAAAATTTTATAAAATTTGGTGAAATCCTATGTTTATCGTTTCGAATGAATACCAAACGAAGTATTTACAATCTACCAACATAACAAAAATAAAAAACCTAAAATTTTATAAAATTTGGTGAAATCCTATGTTTATCGTTTCGAATGGATACCAAACGATGTATTTACATTCTACCAACATAACAAAAATAAAAAACCTAAAATTTTATAAAATTTGGTGAAATCCTATGTTTATCGTTTCGAATGGATACCAAACGATGTATTTACATTCTACCAACATAACAAAAATAAAAAACCTAAAATTTTATAAAATTTAGGAAATCCTATGTTTATCGTTTTGAATGGATACCAAACGATGTATTTACATTCTACCAACATAACAAAAATAAAAATCCTAAAATTTTATAAAATTTGGTGAAATCCTATGTTTATCGTTTCGAATAGATACCACACGATGTATTTACATCCTACCAACATAACAAAAATAAAAATCCTAAAATTTTATAAAATTTAGGGAAATCCTATGTTTATCGTTTCGAATGGATACCAAACGATGTATTTATTTTTTACTGTTTGGTATGCATATTAAAAGATCTATTCATGGGATAACTTAATATTTAATAAACAAAAATTAATAAATAATATTTTCATGTAATATTTCACAAAAAGAAGTGAAATCTCAGCCAAAAACATCGGAGATGCAAAAGGGGCGCCTCGCATTATTTTTGCCTAGCGTCGAGGTGAAATCAAAAAAATGCGCCTCGCTTTTCTGATTTATATAAAAGCGAGGATATATGAAACAAATAAAATTCTGTAGGGGTTTTATTTAAGTGAAAATATTTCCTCGCTTTTATATAAATCAGAAAAGCGAGGCGCATTTTTTTGATTTCACCTCGACGCTAGGCAAAAATAATGCGAGGCGCCCCTTTTTGCATCTCCGATGTTTTTGGCTGAGATATAAATTAATCAATTTGTGTTCACATCCTTCCTTAATAATTACTTATAATAATGATGATTTATTCAGAGTAGGGGTGTCAAACTGTCGGCCCGTGAAGATATTTTTTTGACCCCTGATTATCTAAAATAAAATGAAAACAGGACAATATTTTACGTTAATATTAGCATTTATAATTATTACTATTAAATACATTTAGATATCCAATGAAATATTTGGCTGTTGATTTATACAAAAGAAAGGGAACAGGAGCAGCAAAAAATCTTAAGTATCCGATTTTCGTTAATTTCATCATTATCACTAATTAAGTCAATTAATAGCTCACCCATATATAGACCCTTTTACGCATTAGTGTGTCAAGCGCCAAATACTATAATTAATAGTATTTTTATGAAATATGTCCTAAAAAAATTTATATTTAATGTTACTTGCACAATTAACAAAAAAAAAAAAAATATGATATATTGACCCTGTTACACATTGGTGTGTCAAGCGCCAGCTACCGAGATTTGAGAAAATTAACAATAATGTTTTTTGTTTTGATTAGCTTATATATAATGTTTTTTGTCAATTGTGCAAGTAACATTAAATATAAATTTTTTTAGGACATATTTCTTAAAAAATACTATTAATTATAGCATTTGAAACAATAGCCTATTCCGTGCTTAATTCAATTTTTAATTTTTTGGCGCTTGACACACTAATGCATAACAGGGTCCACATAATCTAATCAAAACAATGTAAATCAGAAAAACTTTAATCTTAATTTTCTCAAATATCGGTACCTGGCGCTTGACACACTAATGCATAACAGGCTCCATATATAATACTTAATAAATTTATTGTGCACATTTGACAACTCTGGGGCATAAATACAATTTGAAAGACTGATGATGGAAGAATAAAGTTTTCCCGAAACGTGTCGGTAATTGTCGAAAATCGGAGGCTTTAAATTTTTGGCTGCTTCTGTCCTCTTCCTTTTGTTTAAATAATTTATAAATGTGATGTGTCGCGCGTGAGTCTTACCAGTTGTATAAAATGGTCTTTGGTATTAATCTTCCCCAAAACCTACAATCTTCAGACTTAAAAGTCTAACCTCAACAGGCATCTTCTCAGTTCCCGCAGTTGAGTTTCCCTTTTATGCTTCTCCTTTTGTTTTTATTTTCTTCCTGGCTGCATGTGATTACTAGTCATTATAATAGGTCTTCGGACCTTATGCACCCATTCCCAAAAAAAAAAAAAAAAAAGAATTAATTGCATTTGACCCATCGGATTTAGTGTTACCGTTTGAAAGACTGACAAGTTAGGTATCCCAAATGGGAAATTTCGATAGAGCAGACTATTCTAGTATCCGCTTTTCATGTATAACTCCTTTTAAAGGACCTCGAAAAATTCACTTCGACCATTCAAAATAGTAATTGTCCATAAAATACTCATGATGACTCTGCCTTTTTACTTTTTATAAATTAGTATAAGTATATTTTTTTTTCCTTTATTATATAGAAATACCTTTTAGAGTAATCTTTAGAAAAAAAATGTAAAACATCTCTAGGTCACTGGATAAGAGTTGAGTCGTCTCGTCTCGAGTCCCAAGGACTTGTCATGTTTGTTTGTTTCCACGAAAAACAGCAATTGCTGGCAACTCAGGTACTTTGAGAGAGAGAGAGAGAGAGATAGCTATCCTTTACTGGGTCTTCAATAAAAGAAATTTAAAGAAAGTCGGGAAAAATTTCCGATACGGATTCTTTCCAAGTTAAAAAAAAAGAAAAGAAAGAAAGCTCTACATATTTTTTTTTTTAAGAAATCTTTCCAAGGAGGATTTACAAATTGCCATTTGTTAGGAGGTGAATTTATTATTAATAATAATAAAACAAGTTTGATTGATACAGGACACAAGGGAGTTGGCAGCCAATAAGTGAGCCTCTATATTAAATAAAAACTCTCAAGTGTTGAGACGTATAGACGCAATAGACAAGTAAATCCCATAATACGGTCAAAAGGTTAAAAAATAAAGAAAAAGAGAAAAATATTACACTTTTATGAAAAAAAAATTAATTTTATATAAAATATTTTTTTTTTTTTTTTTTTTTAATCTCAATAACACACACCTATATTGACAACAAAGCGTCATTGTCGTTCAAGAAGGAGAGATAGAAATTACTCAACCCGTCGCAGTCAGTCTGAAAGTTTAAGGCCCTGCTCCCCATTGCTTTAATGAAACATTTTTCTGCAAACAGCCTCTTTGTAGTATTATCTACTTGCATTAAGACTATGGCATTATCAAGATCAAAAGAATGATTTGTCATCGTAGCATGAGAGCAAAGGGCTGTGGAAGTTTTTTTATTTTTAATGTCCCGTCTGTGGTCACCCACCCTGTCATAGACCCTCCTAGAAGATTGACCAACGTATACGCTACAAGGAGATGGACAATCTAAGCATTTTATCAAATATATTATATTAGAACGCCTATTCGGTGGAATTTTGTCCTTGTTATTATACAGGAAAGATAAACTTTCCTGGGACTTGAGGGCAGCCTGCAAACCATAACTCTTAAAAATCTTTTGGATCTTTTCTGAGATACCAGGAATGTGTGAATGTATTGCCTTCTCAAATATGTTAAATTGAATAAATAAATATTTATTATCGGCTTCTCACCTCAGCCACTGACCTAATAATAGAGGTCATTAAAATGATAAACCATCTCAGGAATAATATATATTTGTAAATTAATAAACATTTTATCAAAGCTTACTGTTACTTAAGCGAATACACACGTATTGAATGACTGGAAGCATACAAATTAAAATTATTTATATACCACATAATGTATATAAAGAAATATTTAATATAACAACTCTATACACTTATACTGTAAGAATTTTTGTATATCTTATATAAAATATTTTATTTGTATTTGTGATTAACAACTTAAAAATTAATTAAATGTATGACTTTCCAGCTCTAATTGACTGATGATGGCATTAGCAGAATAAAGCCGAAACGTCTCAACACTTGAGAGTTTTTATTTAATATAGAGGCTCACTTATTGGCTGCCAACTCCCTTGTGTCCTGTATCAACTATATCTACAGCCACTCAATCTTATATCTAAAACAAGTTTGAATTTAAATTAAATTTCAATTTATTATCTAAAGCGTATTGTTTTTAAAATATTCTTGACATTAATTTCATTCTGAATTAAGTTAACTTCATGGAAAGGGGGTTAATTAGAATCAATGCGATTCTTCTATTCCATTTATTTAAAATACATCCTTCTGAAGTGAATTCAGGAAGGAGCTAACACTTGCCGCCAAGTGAGCCTCAAAAACTGCTACACTAATTATTATAATTATTAAAATCAAAAGGCGTGTAAATTTAGAGATCCACCTGTTTCCCGTTTTCATGAATCACCTCCTAAAGCATTTAGCGAGATCAAAAAATTAAAAAAAAATTCGGGAATGAGTTCTCCTATACTTTCTTGTATATTTTACAAATGTGACTAAAATTGTATCAACTTTTAGAGCAAATACGTTAACTAACTTACTTGTTAGACCTACATAATAAGTTTCTGAAATATTATGATAAATGATACTTTTTCAAAAAGTTTTTATTCTTTCACTTTTTTCCGAAAACTGAATAGTTTTTGATATAATCAACGAAGAAAAAAAAATCTCTGCCCCCAAATTTGTGTTTTTCTTTGTTGGTTAACTCAAACACTATTCAGTTTTCGAAAAAAACGTGGAAAAATTAAACCTTTTTAAATAGTATAATTTATCATAATATAAAAAAATAAGAGAAAGTAAAAAAATTACAAAATTTTTGAAAAAACATTTTAAGTAAAGTACTACTTCCCGTTGACATGTACTCTAAAATTTGTACGGACCTAAAGTATAAGAACCAAATTTCATAGATTTGACTGCTTGCGTTTTTAAGTAATCGTGCCACACATACACACACATCGACATAATCTCAAAATTTGTTTTTTGGACTCCTAGAGATGTAACAAGTCTCGAGATCGAATTTTTTGACGATTCTACTCAGTGGCGTAGTGAGCTTAACTCGCGCCCGGGGCACAATACCTTTTTAGCACCCCCCCCCCTCATTCGAAAACCATATAATATTATATGTAAAATATACTCACAAATTAATAAATAAATCTTCTTCTTCTTCTTCTGTCCTCGCCTTTTTCCCGCGATGCGGGGTCGGCGGACCTCACTATTTCTCTCCAACCCTATCAAGCGTTTTTGCGACCGGAAGAAATAGGACAGGCCGGCCCGTCGCACGGTCTGACGCCTGTTGAAAAGAGGAAGGAAGAGACAGACATACAAATAACTAAAGGACTGTCTGTCCCAGCTCGGGCAGCTCGTGGTCGCCATCCACTTACCCACAAGATGTGGGCTCCTGAGCAAATTAATAAATAAATAAAGTAAAATAAATAAAGTCATAAGCTCAAGCTAGGCTTTAAATTTGAGACAAAAAATTATCCAGCAATTTTTTGTTTTGCGGACCATTTGGCGCCCCTTTGTGAGTAGCGCCCGGGGCATGATGACCCCCTTGCCCCCCTTCGCTACGCCACTGATTCTACTTCGTTTATGAGAAAGTAAAAAAATTTGAAAAAATGATTAAGTTCAGACTTTTCTCTAGAGAAAAAACAACTCGCATAGGAAAGATTTTTGTTCGACCCTGCAAAATTCACGTTTATCAGAACCTTAAATTTTACTTGAAGCGTTAAGGCCTGTGAAAATTTATTTTTTAATGGAGAATGTAGAGAAAATTAAGAGCCAAAAAGAATTATTCCTATTTATTGTGACAAATACCCAAAAACAAACAAAAATCATAACAAGAACATCAATAGAACACATCACTATGAATTTTTTTTAAAAATACATTAGATCGTATTTGACTACAATATTTAATAAAATCTGTATATAGAAGCGGCTTTTACATAAATCAATTTCATAATTTTGGTAATCAAGTATTTCTTTCAAAATTTTTCATAAATTTTTTGAATTATAAATTAGTAATGAATCGTTAGCATGAATTTTTCTTTTGTTATTATCGACATAACATGTTTTCACTCATGGCAATGATTCAACTGAATTCATACTAAAATATTTCCCACTAACCTAATTAAATTAAATCTAATAATCCTCTCGAAATTTACAATTTATTTATTTTATCTATCTACGTCTCCCATCAGAAAAATATTATTGTTTTGTACATAAAATGCTTATTATTATCTTTAATTAATATTAATATAAAACAATTATAATAAAATAAAATAAAATGAATAAGTAGATTCTGGCTGCATCCTCTTCCCTTTTGAAATAAAATTTATTCCAAATTACAGGCGAAATAGGCCAACATTTAGACAGACAAGAGTTTTGGTTGCCTACGTTCAAGGCAGTAGATCTCTTTTCAATGTCATTCTTCATTTCAAAAAATTGTAAACTTTTATTTATTATAATACTTTGTTGTCCATTTAAATTAGCAATCTATTACTTTCTCGTACCTCTATATATATGTTAATATATAGAGAGAGAAAGTATTGGATTCATGTCAAAAATTCGATGTCGAGATTTTGATGGATCTTCACGTTTTGAGGTCCCCTGAATCCAAAAAAGTGGTTTTCGCGACATGGTCTGTCTGTCTGTGTGTCTGTCTGTGTGTCTGTCTGTCTGTGTGTGTGTCTGTGAACAAAATATCTCAAGAACGAAAAGAGCTAGGAAGTTGAAATTTTATATTTAAGTTAGGCACCCCCATGGGACGTGACACGAAGCTTTTGAACAAAATCAGCCAAAAAGTACTAGTACTTTACTGATGCACTTTTTCAGTTTTTTTCGATTTTCTCAAAATTTGCTCCAACGATTTTTTTTAAAATTCAAAAATCAATTATTTTTTAGATTCTCTATAAAATGTATATTCTCATTTTGTGATTGAAATCTTCTGAAGACCACTTTACTCTTGTTCTTCATAGGAAAGATAGGAATTTCTCCTATGGTTGCTATGGTAACAAAATATAAATATTTTTTCCATACTTATATATTTTACATCTTGAAAATCGAATGTACCGTACTGTCGGCAACTAAATACATGTCGACACAAAAAATCTGGTGAGACAAGCACAGTACACAACTTTCGATTACCGAAGGTAAGAGAAAGTTGTGTGCTGTGCGCCAGTCACACCAGATTTTTTTACCATAACGACATTTATTTAAAAAATGTGGTGTGACTAGGCGCACAACGCATAACTTTCTCTTACATTGTTAGCTTCGGTAATTGAAAGTTGTGTTCTATGCCAGTGACGGATCCAGAGGTGTTTCTCGGGTGGGGGTAATATGGAGTGACTGGTCGCACAGCACACATTTTTTTCTTAATTTCGGTAATTTAAAGGCGCATTCTGTACTTGTTTGCCAGAATATAAATACAAATCAAATTTTTAAGTATTAATTTTTAAAATTTTACATTAAAAATACATTTTTTTTTCGAAAAAAAGTATTTTTTTTCAAATCTCAGTGGGGGTAATTACCCTCTTTACCCCCCCCTTGTATCCGCCCTTATTCTGTGCTTTGTCTCGATATATATTTAGTTTCCGCAGATATATTTGTTAGAATTCACAATGTAAAATTTATAAACATAGAAAAATATTTAAAATTTGTTACCATGGTAACTATTTCTCTTATCTTTCCTATGAAGTACAAGTGAATAATGTGCTTCAAGTGCAAAATGAGAATATACTTTTTAAAGAGCATCTAAAAAAATAATTTATTTAGAAATTTTAATCAAAATTGTTGCAGCGAATTTTGAGTAAAACAAAAAAAACCTGAAAAAGTACATCAGTAAAGTACTAGTACTTTTTGGCCGATTTTGTTCAAAAGCTTAGTCTCACGTGCCAGAGGGGTACCTAAATTAAATATCAAATTTCAGCCACCTATTTCGTTCTTAAGATATTTTTCACGTCCATTTTGCGGAACACACTTTTTTGTTCTCAAAACGTGTATTTCCATCAAAATTTTCGTTTCGAATCCAATACTTTCTCTCTATATATATACAATATATTAACATATATATATATATATTAATATATGAGTAAGAGTAAGTAAAAATATACAAAAGAGATTATTAATATTGTATATTTATAAAATAAAATGTGATAATAGTTAATTGAATAAATAAACAACCGACAGAGAGGTTTTGTTTGTTATGATAGTTGATTTGATTTGGTCCAGAAGGGGAGGGATTTTTCGGGACTTAAGTTGAAAGACAACCGGTTCTTTCCATTCTTCTTCATCGTCAACTGACCTTGAGCCATGATCTTGCCTCAGGCACAAACAACAACAACAACAAATCGCATCATCCTCCACACCCATTGACAAATATTACATACCTAATTTGATATTTTTTTTTTTTTTTTTACTAAGGGAGTAGAAAGTTTGTTGTTTTCTCTCCATTGGAACATTTTATCGCTATTGGATGATTATTATGCATTATGAGTATGTCTGTCTCTGTCTGTGCATGCAGGTGCAATTCGCCAACAAACACGGCTTGTAGACAAAAGCGTGTTTTACATTTGAATATGATGTTCAAACTTTCCAAACTGATAGTCTTCTTTGCCACTTTCTGCTTCTGTCTTTTGCATTGAAATCATTCAAGTCTCTTTTGTTAACAATCTCCATTTAGTTTATAACTAATAATTTTTTTTTTTTATTTGTTCCAGGTAAACACCTCGTACTCGTGACGGACCCCGAGACCGCTTGTGACCAATTTGCTTTTGATAATCCTTGTTTTAAAGGTCAGTTTATTTAACATGAATAAGGGAACTGTGATTTTGTTGCCCGAGTATTTGATGCTATTCCTGGATATTTGGGTAGGGCTGATTCCAAAAATGCCATCAGTTTGGCCCCATCACGTCGAATTTTAGATCTATAGAGAAAATTAAATTTTAATAGAAAATATGCTCTAAAGCGCTCTTATTCTGAATTATCTATATTTTTTTTATATTAATTAATTAGAGCTTTGTTCGAAAAGTGGTGGAATTTTTTTCAAACAACGCTCAAATAGATTGTAAATAAGCCAGTCAATATATCGTTTAAGATAACAATAAGTTCGTGATTGATTGGGTAAAAATTGCGCCCCCTGGAGTCGAATCAGGCAATACTCGTTAAAAATATGCACATAGTTATAATACATATTAATTTTAAGTTTCAGTCCAAATGGAGATCATTTGGACCCTGTTACGCATTAATGTGTCAAGCGCCAGCTACCGAGATTTGAGAAAATTAACTTTAAAGTTTTTTGTTTTCATTGGATTATATATCATATTTTTTTTGTCAATTGTATTAAATATAAATGCTTTTTAGGACATATTTTATAAAAAAATACTATTAATTATAGCATTTGAAACAGTATTCCGTGCTTAATTCAATTTTTAATTTTTTTGGCGCTTGACACTCTAATGCGTAACAGGGTCCCTTTAGACGTGCTGCAAACGACTAAGCGCTTAGAAAAATCGAATTTTTTAAAGGTTTTTTTTTTTTTTTTAAAAACTCTGGACACCCCTAATACAATTCTTCTGATCCCTAATTTCAAAAAACTTATTTTTATGATATTCTATAGTTCTTTAGCTTTCCAAAAACTATTCATTCGTGAAAATCAATTAATAATTAACGAAATTATAAACAAAACAGCTATCAAAGTCTAGGTAAAAAAAAAAAAAAAAAAAAAAAAAAAAAAAACACTTTGGCTGCCTATCTTTTAGGCGCTATGTCCAGGAATTTTTTTTCACTCAGCCAGTAGAGCTCATAGGAGTAAACTTATTACTATTTAGATACATTTAAATATTTTGTTCATCTTATAACTATCTGCATAGCCCTCGACGCCAAGTAGAGGTTAGCGTGCTAACCTCGTATACCAAACGTCGCAGGTTCGGACCCCCAGGCAGTCCGATGATTTTATTTAAGTCATTTGGATACCAGATGGCTTAAATAAGAATGCCTGGACCCCAATATAGACAAATTCATAAATAACGGTTATCGTCAAAGTCTTAAATGGTCTAAGTTGCCGAAAAGACTGTGTGAAGTGTGTGTGAATGAGAAAAAAGTGTGAATGTTTAAAAAAAAAAACAAAAAAAAAAAACTATCTGCATATTTTTAAGGGGTATCGCCTTAAAAAATTCAGAATAAGACCCGCTTTAGAGCATATTTTCTATTAAAGTTTTATTTTCTCTCTACCTCTAAAATTTGACATGATGGGGCGAAACTGATGGCATTTTTGGAATCAGCACTACCCAAATACCCAGGAATAGCTTCAAATACCTCGGCAACAAAAAAAAAGGTCTTTTTGTTCTCCTGAGTAATTAAAAAAAAAAATAACAATAATGAGTTTTGTTTATATTATTTTATTTTTTCAGATGCAACACCTATTGTTCGAAATCAATCAAAGGATCCGGTGAAACTTGATTTAAAGGTAATTTCGCTTATTTAATTTTAAAAACCATTTTCAGCTACTGAGGCCATTTAGGGGTATGACTTTATTATATAAATATTAATATACGTTGCGTTGATGGCTACCGTGGGACGTTCCATACGCTCTTTGTCCGGCGACACCAATCCCGAACTTTCGCCGCACTTGCAATCGCTTAACTGCAACGATATTTACCTTAGATTGTTCGCTAGTTGACAGTTAATCAGAAACAATACCTCCCGTGACCGCAAGGTTAGAGGTTTTATTTTTTTTTTCGTTTAAGGTCTTTTTCGGCCATTTAGACCCTGACCCTATTTATTTAAATTGTTTGGTATCCAAATCAATTGAAAAAGTTTGAAAATTTAAGACTTGAACATCAGGAAATTTATTATTGACTAATTTTCCATCGGTAAATGATATACAATATTATAAATATCATAGACGTATATAATCTATGGCATAATGTCTTCTTCTTCTTAGCCTTATATTTTAAGTATAAAAATAAAAAGTATAAAAACTAGGAACCGACCGAATATTCGGTTACGGTTTCGGCCAGTTTCGGCCAAAAATCATGGTTTCGGCCGTAGTTTCGGTTTCGGCCAAAAAAGTGGCCGAACCTTTCGGCCGGCCGAAACCAGAGTCTGAAAAATGGGATGCAAAAAAAAAAAAGGTCAAATAATTTGCACTTGAGGGAGAAAAAATTTTTTAGTCTCCCTAAAAAAAAGGTAAAATGAAAAATTTTTATAGGAAATACAAGTTTCGGTTTCGGTTACGGTTTCGGCCGAAACTAAGGTTGAGGCCGAATATTCGGTTTCGGCTGAAAATCTTGTTTCGGTCGGACCCTAATAAAAACGTAATAAAATTATTTTAAACAACGTGAAACCCTAAATGGCCTCAGCAGTCGTTAGGGCAAAAAGATTAAATATGAATATTTTTTTTTCATAATTAAGAAGCATGCCTGGACCCAATATATGTAAATTCATAAATAACGGTTATCGTAAATGTCTTACATGGCCTGAGCTGCCGAGAAGGCAGTGTGAATGTGTGTGTGAGTGTGAGTGTGAATGAGAAAAAAGTGTGAATGTTTAAAAAAAAAAAAAAAAAAAAAAAAGATTAAATATTAATATAACGTTTAACTTTCGTAGCCAGACATCTTGTTAGGGGGGCCAACCCCTCGTTAGAGCGAGAGGGAGGGGGTTTGCAATTAATATATACATAGATTATTAATTATTCATTTAAATAAAAAAAAAAAATTAAATTAATGTAGTGGATTGGGGCGTTAAAAAAAATTCCCAATGGGAAAAATATATATTTGTTCGTTTTTTTTTTAATTTTTTAGGACAAGCCAGAGGGGGGCAAAGCCCCCCCTGCCTCCCCCTGGCTACGTCCATGCTTTCATAATAGAGAGCTGAGTGGGAGTCTGACTTTT
>JAKCPI010022797.1:0-16272 GCA_023213315.1 Euborellia annulipes
TATTACTTTAAAATATGTTATTCGGGCCAAGATAAATGTGAATTTGAACTAACCAAAGCACATCCCCCTATTTTTCGCTATTAGTCGAAAAATCAGGAGTTTTAATTAGTTATTAAATAAAATTTCAAACGTAAGAAGTATAGATAGGCCTACTGTATATCAATGCGTATCTGAAATTCGAGATGAAGAAAAACTTTTAGTAGCATGAGGTTTGGTCTCATATTTCCCATGGGACGCCTCGAAAAAATTCTGATATATTAAGGGCGCCGGAAACGGAAAAAGTTTTGAAATCCCTGGTATAATGGATAATTTTTATATTTAAAAATTTTTGTTGCTGGGTCTAACGTCCCATGGTTCCCAGGAATAGAACCCAGTCTATCCGGGGCATTGGTGTGCTACCATCGGAATCAGGCCAACGGACCGACCCTCTATCAAACAATAATTTTAAATTAAGAAGGTGTATAATCATAACTGGGGGCATGAATGGGACTAAAAAACTTCAAAACGAACGAAGTAGACTCTAATGTTTTTGAAAATTGAAAAAGTAAAACTCTTAACTGAGAAATTTGGACTATCTTTGTCTTTCTATCGCCATCTCAATTTTCGCCTACTGTTCTGGTGAGGTAATCCTAAATTAAAATTTATCAAACTCAAACACAAAACAAATTCCACTATGTAGGCATGCAGGTGCCCGAGAAAGACATTAACTGTCCCCATTATAATAAAATAAATGCGTAGCTTTTATTCAATCAATAAATGCAAGGATATCGTCTTGGTTTTATTGTCGAGCCTAATGTCTTTGTTTACTTGCAAAACTTGGTCGTGTTGTTGCCAAGTTGGAACAACTTTTCCCTGAACAACTGTGCATCACCTTTGAAAGGAGGAGGAACACACGGGACATTTATTAACATATAGTTAGATTTATTTTTACATTAAATTGCATTTATTAATGGAAATTTCTTAATATTGATAAAAGTTTTTTTATTTCATTCAAATTTTGACCTAGAAATAAATTATCTTTTTTTCAATATGTTAATTTTTTGGAGTTTAATTGAAAAACTTAAAAAAAAAGATGGGTGACTTTATTAAATTAATATAATTTAAATTAAAAACTAATGAAATTCAGTTCAAAGGAAATCCTTTCTTAAAAGTTATTGTATATACGTATAGGGATGTTTAATTTTAAATTTGTCAAAATTTGCGGATAGAGGAGCTATTTCTTTAGTAAAATTGGTAAAAAATAAAATATGGGGAATGACTTCCCCGAGACTTTCTCGTATATTCTTTTGGAATACTAAAAAAAAATAAAATCTGGTGTGATTGGTCGCTCAGCACACAACTTCTCTTACCAAAGGTAAGAGAAAGTTGTGTTCTGTGCTTTTCAGACTAGATTTTTTGTGTCGACATATATTTCGTTTCCGCCAATATATTAAAATTCAAGATGGAAAATTTATAAACATGGAAAAATATTTATCCTGTATTTTGTTACTATGGCAACCATTTGGAGAGCAAAATAAGAATATACATTTTAAAGAACATCTGAAAAATAATTGATTTTTAAATTTTAATCAAAATCGTTTGAGCGAATTTTGAAAAAATAAAAAAAAAACTGAAAAAGTACATCAGTAAAATACTAGTACTTTTAGACGATTTCTTTAAAAGCTTATTTTCACACCTTGGGGGAAGTACCTAACTTAAATATAAAATTTCAGCCTCGTAGCTTTTATCGTTGTTGAGATATTTTGTTCAGACATACCCACACAGACGTTTCGGCCTGAATTAATTTGGCCATATTCAGTTATCAATTATCTCTGAGCTTGGGCACAGGCAGGGGCGTAGCCAATGGGGGGGGTGGGGGAGTCTCCCCCCCCCTCCCAGGTCGGATCGAGTTGGCAAAATCAAGGACCAGTTGACAAAATAAAAGTTATTTAACAGAAATTAATTTATATTTTAATTTAAAAAAAAAATTAAATTTTCTTTTTTTATATTTTCTCTATTAAAAAAAAAAATTTTTTTTAATTTTCAAAAAAATAAATTTATTTTTTTTTATTGAATATAAATTTATGCAAACACAGAAAAAATCATTAGGACTATTTTAAAAGAGAAAAATAAAATATTTGAACAAATAAAAGAAACCTCAGTCGTTCATTTGTTATTGGAAATGGAATAATTTTTTACTTTCTCTTACCTATGTATATATGTAATATATATATAGAGAGAAAGTATTGGATTCATGTCAAAAATTCGATGTCGAGATTTTGATGGATATACACGTTTTGAGGTCCCCTGAATCCAAAAAAGTGGTTTTCGCGACATGGTCTGTTCTCTCTCTCTCTCTGTGTGTGTGTGTGTGTGTGTGTCTGTGAACAAAATATCTCAAGAACGAAAAGAGCTAGGAGGTTGGAAATTTTATATTTAAGTTAGGTACCCCTATGGGACGTGACACGAAGCTTTTGAACAAAATCGGCCAAAGAGTACTAGTACTTTACTAATTTTTCAGTTTTTTTCGATTTTCTCAAAATTTGCTCCAACGATTTTTTTTAAAATTCAAAAATCAATTATTTTTTAGATGCTCTTTAAAATGTATATTCTCATTTTGCCATTGAAATCTTCTGAAGACCACTTTACTCTTGTACTCCATAGAAAAGATAGGAGAAATGGTTGCCTTGGTAACAAAATATAAATATTTTGCCATACTTATAAATTTTACATCTTGAATTCAATTGTACCCTACTGTCGGAAACTAAATACATGTCGACACAAAAAATCTGGTGTGACAAGCACAGAACACAACTTTCGATTACCGAAGGTAAGAGAAAGTTGTGTGCTGTGCGCCAGTCACACCAGATTTTTTTTATTTACTATAATTGTAAAAAAAGGAATTCCAATTAAACAATGTTTTTGATAGAAATATAAATTTTACCATCAATTTTGAGCCATCAGAAAAACTATATTCAAAGAAAATATATTTTTCCCGGTTCGACTTCTCTACTACACTTCATGGGCAGGGCTACAGTTCGTAAATTATAGCATAGCAAATTTCATCACATTTTAAGGGCTGAAATAGCGTTAAAATCAATCTCCTGGTACCTAATTTTAAAAAATTTTTCGGACGGTTATATATATAGTTCTTCTAGTTTTAGAGATATAGAGAAAATTAAATTTTAATAAATAATCTTCTCAAAAGCGACTCTTATTTTGAATTTTTTAGATTTTTTTAAGTCGTCACCCCTTAAAAATATAGATGGACTAGTTGAAATACATAGAAATAGAGGTCTATACTGTAAAGTTTGAGCCCAATTGGAGGTGGGTTAGTGGTGCAAAACACGGCTAAAAGTAGAAAAATTGCATTTTTTCATTTTTTTTTTTTTTCAGGACACTTCTGAATATAATTTTTACCATCCCTGAATGCAAAAAAGTATGTTTACGATCTATAGTTTTTAACTTTCCAAAAGTTAGGCAATGCCAATGGTAAAAGATTCTACTAATTAGGGGTGTCCAACTTTGAAAAAAACTGAAAAAATTCGATTTTTCTAAAATTTTAGCTCTGTTTTGCACCACTAAATCGCCTCAAATTGGGCTGGAACTTTATATTTCTATGTACAGTGGAAATCCTCGCTTAACGAGCATAATTCGTTCCAGAATCATACTCGTAAAGCGAAACTGGAATCTCTCATTTGAAAAAAATTTTGCCTTAATTATATTTCTCTCAAAAATTTTGTTTAATCCTTTAATTTTTACTTTCTAGTACCCTATATATGAAATATATAGAGAGAGAAAGTATTGCGATCATGTCAAAAATTCGATGTCGAGATTTTGATGGATATACATGTTTGGAGGTCCCCTGAGTCCAAAAAAGTGGGTCCCGCAAATTGGTCTGTGTGTGTGTGTGTGTGTGTGTGTGTGTGTGTGTGTGTGTGTGTGCGTATGTCTGTGTGTGTAGACAGATTTTTAGCATGAAGGAATTGAGCTACCGGATTGAAATTTTATATTTAACTTAAGTACCTTTGAAGAATCTCAAAATGAACTTTTGAACAAAATCGGCCAAAAAGTACTAGTACTTTACTGATGTACTTTTTTAGTTTTTTTCGATTTTCTCAAATTTCCCTCCAAGGATTTTTTTTTTAAATTCATAAATCAATTATTTTTTAGATGCTCATTAAAATGTATATTCACATTTTGCCGTTGAAATCTTCTGAAGACCACTTTACTCTTGTTCTTCATAGGAAAGATAGAAATGGTTGCCATGGTAACGGAATTTAAATTTTTTCTTTTTATTAGATTAAAAATCAATTATTATTTAAATTCCCATTTATTTTTATTTTATATCTGTCTTTGATTGTTTCGGAGAAAACATATCTCATCTCTCTCTCTCTCTCTCTCTCACTTGCAAACATTATCGTCTGTCTCTCCGCCTTCTCTCATAGGCCTAATGTTAATTTCCTATAGGGATTTGTATGTTAATTTCGATTCAAAAGAGGGTCCCCTTTGGAACTTTTTACGCATTTAAAATTCTTTTTTTCAATTCTTATGAAATTTTGTATTTATTTACGATTCTATATTGTGTATAAAATGTCCAAATATGAGATTAAAATTTTGAAAAATAACCATAGTTTATTTCAAGCAGTCAACATTTAAAATGCAAGTTTGAAACTAAGGTGCTAGCGGAAACTAAATATATCTCGACACAAAAAATCTGGTGTGACCAGCACGGTGCACAACTTTCTCTTACCGAAGGGTAAGAGAAAGTTGTGTGCTGTGCGCCAGTCACACCAGATTTTTTAATATTAAAATAGCAAAGTGAAGGGGGAGGGAGCTTATCATTCAAACATGTCATATAGCGACTAGGGAGCCTCGGGTTTAGCCTCTAGTAAATTAATATATAGTAGGATGAAAAAGAATTGAATTGTATAGTTGGCAAATTGATTAAATTTATTGAAGAATGTGTTTCGTTGATGAGGTTGACAATTAATAATTGAAGCTTGTAGCTACTCTCATCTACCAAGGTGTAGTAGGTGATATGGAAAATTAAAATTTTTAAATAATTTTAACTTTTTTATTATTTTAATATTAATAACAATAATTAATAATAAAAAAGTTAAAATTATTTAAAAATTTTAATTTTCCATATCACCTACTACACCTTGGTAGATGAGAGTAGCTGCAAGCTTCAATTATTGATTAAATTTAGTTGGCATTTTTGGCCTCTCTCCCCCCTCCCCCTGAAAAAATCTCTTCGCTACGCCCCTGGGCACAGGAGCCATATAATTTTGTATGAAGTTAATAAATTTTATTATTGACGAGTTCTGGTTTGATCACACATGCACTTGCACTATGTGTATAATTCCCAACAAATGAAGATGGCCAAATAAATTCAGGCCAAAACGTCTTATTCTGGGAGTTTTATTAACCTGGACAATCCCAATTTGGTTGATATCTTCAATTCTCCACTATAATTTTTTTTTTTTTTTTTTTTTAAGTACTTGATGTTTTAGGGCTGTGGAGATTTAATCAAGATTCGCAGGGGCTTTGCAGCCAATGATGAAGGTCGTGATTGGCGACCGAAAATAGAAATTAAATAAAATATTTTTTTTATTTAATCTCCTGGCTGCAAAGTCCCTGCGAATCTTGATTTTTTTTTGTTCTATTCGATATGCTGCTACCCAGGTGCGGATACAAGGGGGGAGGGGGGGGTAAAGGGGGTAATTACTCCCCCCCGAGATTTGAAAAAAATACTTTTTTTCCGAAAAAAAAAAAAAATTATTTTGAATGTAAAATTTTAAAAATTAATACTTAAAAATTTGATTTGTATTTATATTCTGGCAAACAAGTACAGAATGCGTCTTTAAATTACTGAAATTAAGAAAAAAATTGTGTGTTGTGCGACCAGTCACAACAGATAACCCCCCCCCCCCCCCCCCTTCCTGAGAAACACTTCTGGATCCGCCCTTGCTGCTACCTATATTCTAATTGGTTTTTATTAGCCTATATCAATAAATATAGTATCAGCACTTCCTGCTGTTTTTGCTTATCTTTAATTGTATTAATAAATTGACCGATACGAGTAAGTATATTTACTTTTCAATTGAAACCGAGTATGTAATAGACATGGGTGATACTGTATCATCTGATATTTTGTATCAGGTACGAAAAAGTAACAGGTACACATAATGGGTACGAGCAAAAAGTATCGGGTATTTAAATACCAAAGTAAAAATCAGATAGCTTATTTATAAAAAAAAATATTTTTTTTATTTCTGCTCTCTTTCTTAAAGTGAAGAAAAAAGAAATAATGTATTAGTAATAATTAGATTTGTATATAATTATTATAGGGCCTAGTGAGAAAAGTAGAGTAAAATCTGGTGTGACTGGCATAGCATACAACTTTCTCTTACCTTCGGTAATCGAAAGTTGTGTACTGTGCTTGTCACACCAGATTTTTTGTGTCGACATGTATTTAGTTTCCGACAGTAGGGTACAATTGAATTCAAGATGTAAAATTTATAAGATAAGTATGGGAAAATATTTATATTTTGATACCATGGCAACCATTTCCCCTATCTTTTCTATGGAGTACAAGAGTAAAGTGGTCTTCAGAAGATTTCAATCACAAAATGAGAATATACATTTTATAGAGAATCTAAAAAATAATTGATTTTTGAATTTTAAAAAAAATCGTTGGAGCAAATTTTGAGAAAATCGAAAAAAACTGAAAAAGTGAATCAGTAAAGTACTAGTACTTTTTGGTCGATTTTGTTCAAAAGCTTCGTGTCACGTCCCATGGGGGTGCCTAACTTAAATATAAAATTTCAACTTCCTAGCTCTTTTCGTTCTTGAGATATTTTGTTCACAGACACACAGACAGACACACACACACACACACACACACACACACACACAGACAGACCATGTCGCGAAAACCACTTTTTTTGGATTCAGGGGACCTCAAAACGTGAAGATCCATCAAAATCTCGACATCGAATTTTTGACATGAATCCAATACTTTCTCTATATATATATATAATACATATATACATAGGTAAGAGAAAGTAAAAATGTTTCGGAATGATGTTCGTAAAGCGCGCCAGAGCAATAGCGAAATGGCCCTGTCAGGAGAGAATAGATGGGGCGGGGCGTCGCGAGTTGAGGGTTGCAAGAGAGGAAAAGAGAGAACAGGCCTGGAACAGGCGCAACGAAAACTTTTATCGCGTAATGAAATGACTCTAAAGTATTTGATCAATGCGCATGCGCGAGATATCAGGTACGAGTGAGAAATGAATACGCGTCCAGTCCAGGTCCAGTCGAGTATGCTCGAGTTGTTGATACTCAAATAACAGATATAAAAAGTATCTGTTATTTGGTCGCTATTCGTTTCTCACTCGTACCAGATATCTCGCGCATGCGCATTGATCAAATACTTTAGAGTCGTTTCATTATCCGATAAAGTCTTCGTTGCGCCTGTTCTCTCTTTCCTCTCTCTTGCAACCCTCCCTCAACTCGCGACGCCCCGCCCCGTCTCTTCTCTCCTGACGGGGCAATTTCGCTATTGCTCTGGCGCTCTTTTCGAACGTCATTCCGAAACATTTTTACATTTTTTACTCTACTTTTCTCACTAGGCCCCATGGGCGTACCCAGCGAGGGGCAGGGGGGCAGCTGCCCCCCCCCCCCCTAGAAGCAACAAAAAAAAAATTAAATGTTTATAGAGTGATGAAACGAAACAAAATTGGTGGTTGGCGACGGGGAATGATTCTTTTTGTTAGGACTCGAGGGTTTTTAGGCCTTTAATTCGAAGGCTTTACCCCTCTATATAAAAAAATCTGGTGTGACTGGCGCACAGCACACAACTTTCTCTTACCTTCGGTAATCGAAAGTTGTGTTCTGTGCTTGTCACACCAGATTTTTTGTGTCGACATGTATTTAGTTTCCGCCAATATATTGGAATTTAAGATGTCAAATTTATAAACATGGAAATATATTTATATTTTGTTACCATGGCAACCATTTCTCCTATCTTTCCTATGAAGCACAAGAGTAAAGTGTGCTTCAAACAATTTTGAGGGCGAAACGAAAATATACATTTGAAAGAGCATCTAAAAAATAATTGATTTTTTAATTTTAATCAAAATCGTTAGAGCGAATTTTGAGAAAATCGAAAAAAACTGAAAAAGTACATCAGTAAAGTACTAGTACTCTTTGGCCGATTTTGATTAAAAGCTTATTTTTCCGGTCCCGGGGGTGTTTAAGTTAAATATAGAATTTCAACCTCGTAGCTCAATTCCTTCATGCTTAAAATTGAACACACACACACACACACACCCACCCACCCACCCACCCACCCACACACACAGACAGACCATGTCGCGAAAACCACATTTTTGGATTCAGGGGACCTCAAAACGTGAAGATCCATCAAAATCTCGACATCGAATTTTTGACATGAATCCAATACTTTCTCTCTATATATATATATTACATATATACATAGGTAAGAGAAAGTAATAGCTATGTCACAATCTGGACGACCATGATCTGCCCCCCCCCCTGGACGACCATGATCTGACCATGCCCCCCTGCCTAGATTTGATCCTGGGTACGCCCATGCTAGGCCCTATAATAATTAAATACAAATCTAATTATTACTAATCATAGGCGCCGGAACTGGGGGGGGCACGGGTAGCATTGCCCCCCCTGGCATCCTACAGGGGGGCAGGGGGGGCAAAATTTCTTCTTTTATTTCATTTAGTTTTAAAAATGATATATTTTAAAATTTTTTTTATTTAAATTTAAAAAAAATTAAAAAAGTAAGAAATTTTTTTTATTTTATATAGACCTATTGTATTTCTAAATTCTAAATACATTTTATATGGAATTAAAATAATAAAATTTAGATAACATGAAAACTTGAGACTTTATGCCTTGGAAAAAAAAAAATTAAAATAAAGAAAATTAAAAATATTTATTTCCTTCAAATAGTAAATAACAAATCTACTATATAGCCTAAAAAAAATTTTGATTAAATAATTTGCATCCCAACCGGGGTTTTTAAAATATCTACAAATCGAAAAAATTGTTATTTTAGAAACCCGTTTTTGGGACCAATCTGTTATAGATATTTTAAAAGAATATGAGTTTGTAGAAGAAAAGGTCAAAAGAGAATTTGATTTCTTTAGGGAATTAATTCCTCAAGCTAAATGCTTGAATGATTTTGTAATAAAATACAAAAATCTTAATCAAGAATCAAAAAAATTATTTCCTAACCTGAGAAATATTCTAAAACTACTTTTAGTGATCCCGGCCACATCAGCAACCGCTGAGCGCTCATTTTCTATGTTAAGAAGAATAAAAACATATCTTCGCTCAACAATGACGCAAGAACGATTAAATCATGTATGCATAATAAATACATATCCAGAAATCGTAGATGAAATAGATATCCAAAATATCATGGCTACATTTATAAATAGTAATGACTTTAGAATTCAACATTTTGGCAAAATTAAAAAATAATTTCCATGATTTATAAATAATATTATTATTGATATATATATATATTTATATAAATAAAAATCTGGTGTGACTGGCGCACAGCACACAACTTTCTCTTACCCTTCGGTAAGAGAAAGTTGTGCACTGTGCTGGTCACACCAGATTTTTTGTGTCGAGATATATTTAGTTTCCCATAGCACCTTAGTTTCAAACTAAATGTTGATTGCTTGAAATAAACTATGGTTATTTTTCAAAATTTTAATCTCATATTTGGACATTTTATACACAATATATGTAGATTCGTAAATAAATACAAAATTTCATAAGAATTGGAAAAAAAAATTTTAAATGCGTAAAAAGTTCCAAAGGGGACCCTGACCCCCTTTTGAATCGAAATTAACATACAAATCCCTATAGGAAATTAACATTGGCCAAATGCGAAGATAAGGTAGAAAAATTTAAAACGCGTAGAAAGAGAGAAGATAGTTTTGTGAGAGAGAGAGATATGTTTTCTCCGAAAAAAAAAATGGGCGTTTAAATAATAATTGATTTTTAATCTAATAAAAAAGAAAAAGATTTAAATTCGGTTACCATGGCAACCATTTATTTCTGCTATCTTTCCTATGAAGCACAAGAGTAAAGTGTGCTTCAAACAATTTTGAGGGCAAAACGAGAATATACATTTGAAAGAGCATCTAAAAAATAATTGATTTTTGAATTTTAATCAAAATCGTTAGAGCGAATTTTGAGAAAATCGAAAAAAACTGAAAAAGTACATCAGTAAAGTACTAGTACTTTTTGGCCGATTTTGATTAAAAGCTTATTTTGTCGGTCCTGGGGGTGTTTAACTTAAATATAAAATTTCAGCCTCATAGCTCAATTCCTTCATGCTTAAAATTGAACACACACAGCACACACACACACACACACACACACACACACACACACACACACACACACACACACACACACACACACACACACACACACACACACACACACACACACAGACAGACAGACAGACAGACAGACAGACCATGTCGCGAAAACCACTTTTTTGGATTCAGGGGACCTCAAAACGTGAAGATCCATCAAAATCTCGACATCGAATTTTTGACATGAATCCAATACTTTCTCTCTATATATATATTACATATATACATAGGTAAGAGAAAGTAAAAATTGTATTCAAGCAAATGTTTCTTTTTAATTATTATTACTCTTATTAAACCTTTTTTTTATATTCTTTCCCTTTCAATCACATCACTTTTTTTACTTTCTCTTACCTATGTATATATGTAATATATATATAGAGAGAAAGTATTGGATTCATGTCAAAAATTCGATGTCGAGATTTTGATGGATCTTCACGTTTTGAGGTCCCCTGAATCCAAAAAGTGGTTTTCGCGACATGGTCTGTCTGTGGGTGGGTGGGTGGGTGGGTGTGTGGGTGTGTGGGTGTGTGTTCAATTTTAAGCATGAAGGAATTGAGCTATGAGGCTGAAATTTTATATTTAAGTTAAACATCCCCCGGGACCGGAAAAATAAGCTTTTAATCAAAATCGGCCAAAGAGTACTAGTACTTTACTGATGTACTTTTTCAGTTTTTTTCGATTTTCTCAAAATTCGCTCTAACGATTTTGATTAAAATTCAAAAATCAATTATTTTTTAGATGCTCTTTCAAATGTATATTCTCGTTTTGCCCACAAAATTGTTTGAAGCACACTTTACTCTTGTATTTCATAGGGAAGGATAGGAGAAATGGTTGCCATGGTAACAAAATATAAATATTTTCCCATACTTATAAATTTTACATCTTGAATTCAATTGTACCCTACTGTCGGAAACTAAATACATGTCGACACAAAAAATCTGGTGTGACAAGCACAGTACACAACTTTCGATTACCGAAGGTAAGAGAAAGTTGTGTGCTGTGCGCCAGTCACACCAGATTTTTTTTTTTTTTTTAACATTCACACTTTTTTCTCATTCACACTCACATGCACCCACACATTCATACAGTCTTTTCGGCTTAGGCCATTTAAGACTTTGACGATAACAGTTATGAATATATATTATTTGGGGTCCAGGCATTCTTATTTAAGCCATTTGGTATCCAAATGCCTTAAATAAAATCATCGGACTGCCTGGGGTCCGAACCCGCGACGTTCGGTATACGAGGTTAGCACTCTAACCCCTACACCAAGCCCCGAGGGCAATCATATCATCTCCATATAGGAAGAGGTTGCCCCCCCCCTGATTCAAATTCGTTCCGGCGCCCCTGTTACTAATACATTATTTCTCTTTTCTTTACTTTAAGAAAGAGAGCAGAAATGAAAAAAATATTTTTTTTTATAAATAAGTTATCTGATTTTTACTTTGAAACAATTTTTTTATATAAAAACATTAATTAAAAAAATAAAAATATATATAACTGTGAATTGAAATACATAATGAACTTGAATAAATTAAATTTCGTTCGCTGGTAAAGAAATTTGTTAATTATTTTTCTAATGCTGCATATAAATTGACATTTTAAATTTGGAGACATTAAAATGTCAGTTCAGACACTTTGGAAAACTCTTTAGTAATGGATAATTATGAGTTTGTTCTCAATACAAGAATAAATAGCAAAGAAAACATTTGAAAAAATGTTAGATACGTTGTTATTGACTTGAATTAATGTAAAGTTAGCGTTGCTGGGTGAAATTTGAAATTTGTTTCGGGTACAAAAGTATCAGGTAAAAATATCGGGTCGGAACAAGTACCTGTAACAGCTGGTACCTGGTACAGCAAAATCGAGTATCGACCCATGTCTAGTATGTACCCAATTCTTTACAAACGATACCTGAGTGATATCGTTTAAACCTAGAGATTCAAATTCTAAGAAAATTCGGAAATTTTATTAATTTATTAAATTCAATTTTATTTTATATTTGGTCGGAAAAAATTTTCTCTCGCTTTTTTTATTTCATATTTGGATTGAAATAAAAAATTTACTATTGAATTTGGTTAACAAATTAAATTATTATATTATAAGATATATAATTATGGATCTAGTTAGTTTTTTATAAATAATTTATAAATCCTATAAAAAATTTTATAAGTAAGAAATACCGTCCTGGTAAGAAACTATTGAATAATAAAAAAAAGGTATCAAACTGTGGTGCCATCTTTTGACTAGATGACACATTAATTAAAGGAAGAGGAAGTCAGTTTATTCTCTGGTCAGTGCATATTTGACAGTCATGTAACCTTCCTATCTCAAAATATCACTTCTTTACGTGCTGGCCTTTTGTACCAAGTGTCACGGCCCAGGTAAGAAAATATGACGAGAAGAAAAGGAGACTAGGGTCTTTTAGGGACGTTATTTAAATTTAATGTAAATATTTTTAAATATAGCCTAATTAATATGAAGTCTTATTTTCAACATTGTCTATCTAACAAGCATCGTCAAAACAGAAGGTGGGGAAATTTTTTATTTATTTTATTCCATTTATATATATTTCATAAGTTATATTTTTAATAATCTTTTATCATCATTATCATATTATAGTGAAAAACGTTATGATGATGAAATTGATGATAGGATTCGATCAAAAAAATATATTGACTATCTTATGTCAATAAACAGCATTTATTTTTGCCAATATATAGTTTTTTCAGGATATTTAGACTTTATTGCATTGGGCAGATCTCCATTATTTAAATGAAAATCCTGTCATTATCGATAATTTAACTTACATTTAAGAAATTTTATGATTGTTTTGATTTGATCTCAACATCAGACTTTTGACAGAATACTGGTTTTTTAGTCATTTCAACTTTTTTTTGGGGGGCAAATTTTATTTCTTGGGGGGGGGGGGACTTTTTTCCTTAAAATTTACTTATAAATAGGTACTCAAATTTGGCCAAAAGATACTTAATTTAATTAATTGTTTAATTCCGTACAGTTTATATACTCATAGATATATTTTGATGAAGATGGCAAAATAAAAATTTCGCCGAAACGTCTCTATTGAAATTGGTGTTTTTCTTTGGTCCAAAACCTCTTTGGCTGCATCCTCGCTACCCAACATTGCAATATTTTATTTGGAATAATATAAAATTTTATAAAAATCAGAGCCTTGGGGAGGGGGAGGGGGGGGGATGCCACAAAGCAATCAAAAATAAGATCACTGGGATTTATTTATTTATTTTTTATTTTTTTTAAACACACTTTTTTTCTCATTCACACCCACATACACACAGTCTTTTCGGCAATTTAGGCCATTTAAGACTTTAAACGATACTCGTATGTTTAATATCTATTGGGGGTCCAGGCATTCTTATTTAAGCCATTTGGTATCCAAATGGCTTAAATAAAATCATCGGACTGCCTGGGGTCTGAACCCGCGACTTTTGGTATACGAGGTTAGCACGCTAACCTCTACACCAAGCCCCGAGGGCCGGATTTATTTATCTAAATCGAATAAATTAATAATATAATAGTAATTTACACTCGTTTCCTTTGGTACTCTTTAGGCCGAGCCCAAAATTGGAATCTAACAATATTTTCTTACTTTTACCTTACAGGATCTCTACCAACTGTCAACTGTAATGAAGAATTACTCAACGGTTACTTGATATTATTCATTCTTAAAGATTCTCATTTATTCAAAGCAAGAACACTTATAAAAACTTATAAAACAAAGCAAATGATTTCGGTTTAACCGTGACGAGAGGATTATAAATACAAAATTTTTTTTTAATTAAGTGAGTATATTTTCACTATTTTTCTACTTTCTCGAACTAATCAACTTGGTAAGAAAATTCTCACAGCTTTTTGTTAAGAAACTTGAATGCGAATAAAGAAATTAATGAAATAATTTGTCGAATAGATAAAAATATTCGCCTTTTTTAGACTTTTTTAAATAATTTTATTTGTTAGAGATAGACCAGTTAATTCACAAAATATTTATCGACGTTCTAATTAGTAAAGTGCCTAACTCCATTTTTGTTTATTTTTCAGGAGAGCCAAAAAATATTTCATTGTCATTGTTAGAGCCACTGTTAAACAGTTTTCGAACTGAAAAATTTGAATTTCGCTCTTACCCAGTTCAGGGCGTAAGGAGAATGATATTTTTCTACAGAAAATACAAAAAAATGATTTTCGAAAAAAGTGGAGTTAGACACTTTTCTACCGAGAGCGTCGATATGTATATATGGTCTGGAAGATTTCCGGGACTGGACTATGGGAAGATAAAATTTCTTGTGTTAAGTTCTGTTTCTTGTTGAGATTTACTCGAAATTTCGAAGAATCCTTTATTGGGTCATTTCCAAAAGTAGAAAGTATTGAAGGTTTGTTTTCGGGTTCGCATTCTTGTTCATCCCCGAATTTGTTCAGTGGAAGTTTCAGTGGATTGAATTTGTTTTGGAGATCTAGGAAGAAGTTGGCTTTGAGTTGTAGTGTTTGGTCTCTGTTTGGGTTGACTTCGGATACTTTTAGAATATAAATCGACACTACACCATCCAATATATTACTTCTTAAAGGCAAACAAGTATCCAATAACACTTTCACTTAGGGAGTAGGCAAATTCAATCAAAACAGAATACAATCAACCTAATCCTAGATCTCAAAAGACAAATCCAAACCTCTTAGATATCCACTGAACAAATTTGGAGAGCAGCAATATTGCAACCTCGAAAACAAACCACCATCACCTTACAATCTTGACAATGGCTCCAAAAGGAGAACCGAAATGCCGAGTAAATCTTAAAAACCCAAGCAACTTAACCCGAGAAACAAATATATTACCATATATATAACCTATATCAGCCAGGTGAATAAGTGGAATATTCGATTTTGTTTATTTTTCAAGTCACGAGTTTTAAAGTTTCCAACACTGAATGAAGGTTTAGATCAGAGGTCCGCAAATTTTTTCGTCTCGTAGACCACTTGCCATGTTTTTCAATTTTGGGTAGACCCCTGCTTAGCTAATATAGCATTTTTGAAAATTCATATATTATTATATAATAATACTAATGGAAAAAAAGCAGCTTAAGTTTATTTATTCGACACTCTCATGAATTAATTTATCTAAATGGAACAAATTAATAATTTTTACATTCGTTGAAATATCCTCATAAAATTAACATTGATGATCGAGAAGAGAGTTAAAAAAAGAAACGGATTAAGAAAAAAGAAGTAAAAAGGCTTAATCTGTTGTTATTCGTTGTTGTTGTTGATGTAATAATTTTAATGGCAAAGCAATTTCGCTAAATGAAAGACGTTTTGGCGAGAGAGAGAGGCGAATAAATAGGCTGCACGATAGAAATGTCTTTCCAGTGAGGGAATAAAATCTTTCATCAATTTTTGATAATTCTATCGTTCACATTTTTAACCGAGTAATGAGTTTTTTTTTTGGCTCCTCACCTCCTTTCTTTTTCTTCTTATTCGGTCTGTAATGTCCTCCAACTGTACCAGGCAGTTTCGAGATTGACTAAGTTTTAACGATGTGATTTTATTAACCAATCCATTTTTTTTTTACTCGTATATACTGGGATTTTCGAAAAATTCGCTGACTGACTCTAACAAACTGAAAAATATAATTGCCAGATAGACAAACTTAGTATAACTTTATCTTTTTATATAAAGTCGAGGAGATATTTTTAAACGTAGAAAAATTCAAATGAATCTACTTTAATTCGGCATCTATAAAAAAAGAATTCTCTACTCTATTTAAGAATATAAAAAATTCTATAATATCAAAATGGAAAAGTTTTCTAAAACTATTAATAAGTGT